>PVKU01011342.1:0-44144 GCA_004027475.1 Anoura caudifer | reverse complement strand
ACCGAATAACACCAAAACCGCTAATTCTTGCTGTTATCAATCTTGCCAAGCTGATTTTTCTGGTCTTGAAGACTGTAGTGGCCGAGGGGTGACCGTATTGTTTTTTATTCTTTTTATTTTTCCCTTGTTCAGCATTCAGTTTTCTCTGGCCTACTGTCCTCAGAGGTGCCCCTAGATTCTCTGCCCAGGGACCCAGGCGTGAACTGTGGTCGTGCGCCCACAAGTCCCGATGTTCCCTGAGTCTTCCTTGCACAGGTTCCAACTGTCCCACGAACAGGGCTCAACCACTATGGTGCCCAGCGACTGCGCGCTCTGTCGCACCGGGTCTCCCTGGGCGTGCTGATGCACCGATCCCCTAGCAGCTGTTTACAATGTCGCGCGGGCGCAGACCAAGGTGCTCGCTCCTGCTCCTGTGTTCGTTCCTCCCGGGGCTATGAGGTCTTAACTCCTGTCTGTGAGATTTCAAGCGACCAGGTTTATGCTGGCGTGGCGGGTCCCTGCTTGGCTGCCCAGGGAGCGAATGTTCCTGCTCCCTCCCCTGCGTCTATCGGCCAGCCCTGGCTTGGTTTCTCGGCCCCCGCCCTGGTCTCCGCACCGCCGGAGTACTCTCCTTACCGTCCGGTTTTTCAACGTCCACTGCAATTTTCGATAATCTGTTTTCAAATATGCTGTGTTTCTGGTGTTTGTTTGCTGTGCTGCTTTGAAAAATGTCCCGGTTTAAGACCTATGTGTGGGAGGCAGAGATGTGCGTCCTCTTACCATGCCGCCATCTTCTCTCTCTCTTGAGTTTTTTACTTGATGTTGGTTTCTAGTTTCAGTCCCTTGTGGTCAGAGAAAATGCTTGATATGATTTTAATTTTCTTGTTTAGGTTTGTTTTTATCCTACCAATTGGTCTATCTTTGAAAATGTCCCATGTGCACTTGAGAAGAATATATATTTTGCTTCTTTGTGTGAAAGGTTCTGTATATATCAATTAAGTCCATATAATCTACGTTGGTATCAGTGCCAAAATATCCTTGTTGATTCTTTGTTTGGAAGATCTATCCTTTGTTGATAGTGGGGTGTTAAAATCCCCCACTATGAGTGTGTTGCTTTCTATATCTTTTTAAAAAGATTTTATTTATTTATTTTTAGAGAGAGGGTAAGGGAATGAGAAAGAGAGGGAAAGGTATATCAATGTGTGGTTGCCTCTCATGCACCCTCTACTGGGGACCTGGCCTGCAACCCAAGCATGTACCCTGAGTGGGAATGGGACTGGTGACAATTTGGTTCAGAGCCCATGCTCAATCCACTGAGCTACAGCAGCCAGAGCTGTCTATATCTTTCTTAAAGTCCTCTTAAGTTTTTATTTATGCATTTGTGTGCTCTTATTTTGGGTGCATATATGTTTATAAGGGTAATATCTTCTTGATGGGTGTTTCCCTTAATTATTTTGAAGTTTCCTTCTCTGTCTGTCTTTATTTCCTTTATTTTGAAACCTATTTTTTCTGATATCAGTATTGCTACCCCTACTCTTTTTGTTATCATTTGCTTGGAATATTTTTTCCATTCCTGCACTTTCAATCTGTGTAGATATTCTTTTCTGAGTTGAGTCTCTTATAGACAGCGTGTATGCAGGTCTTGTTTTCTCATCCTTTCAGTTACCCTATGTCTTTTGACTGGATCATATAATTTATATTTAAGTTTACTATTGATAGGTACTTATTAATGGCATTTTTCTATACCTTTGTTTCTGTCTGTCTCTCTCTCTCCTCTTTGTTCTCTCTTCTTTTTGTAAAGCTTTTTAAAATAAATTTTATTTATTTAGTTTTAGAGAGAGAGAGACAGGAATTTAGAAAGAGAAGGAAACATCAATGTGTGGTTGCCATTCAAGCACCCCCAACTTGGGACCTGGTCTGCAACCCAGGCATATGCCCTAACTGGCAATTGAACTGGTGACCCTTTGGTTTGCAAGTCAGCCCTCAATACGCTGAGCCTCACCAGCCAGGGCTCTTTCTTACTCTTTTCATAGCAGTACTTTCAGCATATCTTGCAGTGGTGGCTTGGTAGAAGCATATGCTTTTAACTTTCTTTTGTCTGGAAATCTCTTTATTTCAGCACCTGTTTTAAGTGAGAGCCTTACTGGGTGGAGTAGTCTTCATTGTAGGTCCTTGTTTTTCATTATCTGGAATATTTCCTGCCAATCTCTTCTGGCTTCCAGTGTTTCTGTTGAGAAATTCTCTGATGCCTTATTGGAGCTCCCAAGTATGTTATTTGCTCTTTCTTCCTTGCTGTTTTTAAGATTCTCTTTGTCTTTAACATTTGGCATTTTCATTAGATGTGTATTATTTTAAACCTCCTTGGGTTCATCTTCATTGTGAACCCCTTTTCTTCCTGAACTTGCATGACTTTCCCCTCTCTGAGTTAAGGAAGTTTTCTGTCATTATTTTTTTCAATCAGGTTTTCTACCTCTTACTTCCTTTTTCCTCCTTCTGATATTTATATGAGATGAATGTTACACATCTTGTTGTCCAGAAGCTCCCTAAAACTATCCTCATTCTTCTTGAGTCATTTTTTGTTTTGTTTTGTTGCTCTGCCTGGGTTTTCTTCTTACTTTATCTTGCAGCTCACTGATTCAATCCTCTGATTCATCCATTCAGCTTTTAATTCCTTCTAATTTATTTTTTTATTTTAGATATTGTATTCTTTTTCTTCCTGGTTCTTGTTCATAGTTTCTATTTCCTTTTTCATGCTGCAGTGATTACCACTCAGTTCATTGCAGTTGTCATTGAATTCCTTGAGCATCCTTATAACCATTTTTTTTTTTTTTTTTGAGTTCTACATCTGACCAATTGCTTCCCTCAGTATTGATCAGCTCTTCTCTGGGGATTTTCCATTCCTTTGATTCAGGGTTCTTTCTTTGTCCACCCATTTTAGATGATTCATTTTTGTTTGTTTCTGTATCTCAGGATGCTCTGCTTTGCCCGCATGTCTTTGTGGGTAGAGTCTGTGGTAAGAGTTCTGTGGGACTCAGTGGTGCAGTCTTTTTGGTCTCCTTGTCTAGATGCTCAAGGTTTGCCCTTTCTTCTCCTGTGGGATCCCATGGTGTACTTGGGCTTTGTTTCTTGGTGGCTCATTCATTGGTGTGTTCTCCCCCTCTAAGTAGCTGATGTGTAGTCACAACTCTTGCTGTGTCTTGTATACTATCGTACAAGTGTTGGCTAACAAAGAAATGTTACCAGAAAACCAAACCCATGCCTGCCACCTCCCCACCACATCAGTAATATTAATAGCAATTGAACAAAGATTAATAAATATGGAGAAAGTTTAAAATATTACAAGAACAATGATTTTGAGTAGGAAATGTGAGGAGAAATAATAGTAGGGAATAGAAATGAGGTAAAGAAAAGGAGAGAACAAAATTTAAAATGTAAATAAAACAAAGAAGGGCAATGGCAAAACTGGAGCAAGAATAGGAAAGAGTATACTCCATGGCTTGAAGTAAAATTAAAAAAAAAGTGTTATACTTTTTAAAATATGCATGCATTTCAGCTACTATTTTTATTTTATTTTATTTTATTTTATTTTATTTTATTTTATTTTATTTTATTTTATTTTAATTACTTTATTATCACATTCTTTCCATTAACATTTACCTCCCTTATACACTCTCCACCTACATGCACATTTGCCTTCTTGCAATCACCATGTTGTCCATGTCCATCAGTCCATTTTACTTTTTGCTCAATCCCTTCTCCACCAACTGCCCTTGCCAGAGCTGTTAGCCTGCTCCCTGTATTACTTATTAGTTCAGTTTATTCATAGGATTCCACATATGAGTAAAACAATATGGTATTTGTCTTTGTCTGACTTGCTTATTTCACTTAGCACGATGTTTTCTTGTTCTATCCATGCTGTCACAAAGAATAAAATTTTCTTCTTTTTATCACCAAATAATATTCTACTGTATAAAATGTGCCATAGTAGTTTTATCCATTCATCTACTAAAAGATATTTGGGCTGCTTCCAAATTTTGGCTAATGTAAATAATGCTGCAATAAACATAGGGGTGTTTATCTTCTTTTGAATTAGTGTCTCTGGTTTCTACATATAAATTCCAAGAAGTGGAAACACTGGTCATAAAACACTTTCATTTTTAGTTTTTTATTTTTAAGTAAAAACTAAAAACTGATTATGCTATTAGAGTTGTCCCATTTTTTCTCCTCTTTATCCCCTCTTCCCTATGCCACCCCCTCCCACAAGTATTCCCTTCCCCTTAGTTCATGTCCATGAACTAGTTCATGTTCATGTCCATGTACATGTAAGTTTTTTGGCTTCTTCATTTTCTATATTATTCTTAACCTCTCTTATTTTGTGCCTACCAATTATACTTCTTATTTCCTTTATCATTTCCTCCCATTCTTTCCCTTCTCCTCCACATGATCTCCACTTCTGTGATTCTGTTCCTATTTCAGTTGTTTGTTTAGTTTTTGTTTTTGAGGTTCAGTTGTTTGTAGTTTTGAGTTTGTTGTCATTTACTGTTCGTAGTTTTGATTTTCTTCTTTTTGTTAGTAAGTCTCTTAAACATATCATATAATAAGGGCTTGGTAATGATGAACTGCTTTAACTCTACCTTTTCTGGGACAAGGTAAAGGCACTTCACCTACCTTTCCATTCTAAATGATAGCTTTGCTGGAGACTTTCATGTCTTTAAATAAGTCTTTCCAGCCCCTTCTTGCCTGTAAGTTTTCTTTTGTTTATTTCTGCTCTGAGCTGTATTAGTTCCTTCTTTCTACTCACTTTGGGCTTTGTTTGTTGTTCTTTTTCAAGCTCAATAAATGTTAAGTTAGAATGTTTATGTGTGCTTTTCTTGTTTCTTGAGGTAGGCATGCAATGCTATGAATTTCTGTCTTAAGACTGTCTTCCCAATGTCCCACAGACTTTTGTTTGTTGTGTTATTAATTTTATTTGTTTCCAGTTATGATTTATTCCTAGTCATCATTTAACAACATGTATTTAGCTTCTAAATCTTTGTATGTTTTTCAGTATTTTTCTTATGATTGATTTCTAATTTCATAGCAATATGGTCAGGGAAGATGCTTGATATGATAGTATTTTCTCTATGTCTTTAAGCTATCCCATTTTAATTATGATGTAGCTTGTTGTAGTCCCCTTTGGGTTTTTCTTGTTTGTACTCTCTGCACTCCCTGGACTTTTGTGTCTTTTTATTTCACCAAGTTAGGGAAGTTTTTAGCCATTATTTCTTTAAGTATTTTCTCAAAACCTTGCTCACTTTGTTCTTTTGATATACTCATGATGTGGATGTTGTTGTACTTTGAGTTGTTCCAAATGTTTCTTAAACTCTCCTCATTTTTTAAAAGTCTTTTTTCCTTTTTGCTGCTCTGCGTGGGTCTTTTTTTCTACTTTAGCTTCCGCATCACTGATTCAGTCATCTGCTTCATCTATTCTACTGTTTCTTTATTCAGGTGTATTATTTATTTCAGATATTGCATTTTTATTTCTATTTCTTATGCTCTCTATATCTTCTTCATTTTGTTGAGCATCCTTATCATCATTACTCTAAATTCTATGTGTGATAAATTACTTACCTTTATTTCACTTAGTTCTTTTGGTGAATTCTCTTGCTCTTTCATTTGGGGCTTGTTTCTTTTGCTTCATCTTTGTGTTTATTTCTATGTATTATGTGTATCTTCAGAGACTTGGTGCATTTCTATGTCAGATGCTAATTGTCACGGGCCCCAGACAACCTCTTTGGAGCTGTCAGTGATCAATGGTTCATGGCTCCCTCTCCTGGGCTTGGGTCTGTGCAAAAGAACCAGGCTGACAACAAAGGCCAGCTTTAACCAGCATCAGACCCAGGTAAGTGTCCGTTAAAGTCTTGGAACTCCTAGAGAACTGCCTTCGTTTACAGGTTTTCTGTTAGTCTTAAGCAGCACCTCCACCTGTACTCCTCAGAAGCCAGGCTTAAGTTCTATAGGGTTGGACTAGAGAGATCCTTGTGGGTAAGGCTATTGCTTCCCCAAGGCTGATTCCCCATGGAGGGGAATGCTCTGCCCAAGGAATATGGTTTCTGCAGTATGGGGAATGACTGAGAACAGGCCCTGGCATCTGTCCCTTCATCTCTCTCCAGAGAGACACCAACTCCAGATTCTCCTAATGTTGCTCTAATTCACTCTGTTCTCCCTCTGCAAGAAGTTATGATAAGTGGCTGCAAACAAAATTCTGTGTGTTTGGTCTTTGAAGAGCTTCTTTGCCTCCCTAGCTGTCTTTCCCTGGTGGAGAGAGGCTAGATATTATTTGTGTTCCTTTCCTGGTTCTAGTTCATTAGGCTGGGACCAAGCTTGGAATTTCAACCCCACACTTCTCAGGGGGAAGCCCCATGACAGCTGACATATCCCTCCAGAAATTTGGCTGTCACTTATGGGAGCTCAGTAAATCATCTCAAGCCTATATACTCCCTACAAGTCTTGTGGTGAAGTGAATTCATCCATCTGTCCTTTGGTTATAAGGCATCTTTCCAGGTAGTGTTCAGTTAGTTATTCAGGGTGGTTTTTCTATAATTTAGTTGTAATTCCATATTGGTCTTGAAAGGAGATTAATGAAGCTTTCACCTACTCTGCCACCACCTTTGAGCTCCATCTCAGCTAATTTTAAAGTTACATCTTATATTTCCCTTATGAATGTAATATATAGGCACTATAGGGCATTTGACAAATAGATAAAAAGAAGCAAAAGATCATTTACATATTGCCCATAGTTCTTCTATCCAAAAATAACTTCTCAAAATAGTTTCTGTATTTTCCTGCCAGATAGGAAGCTCTTTGAGGACAAGACTTTGATTTATTTTGTTCAGTGTTCACTCTGTGCTTAGCTTATAAGAGGTCTGTCCAAAAACTTTGCAGCTATTGTTAATATACTGAGACCAGTGGCATGACTTTATTTATTTATTTATTTATTTATTTAATTTTTAATTTTAATTGTTCTTGTACAGTTTTCTGTCTTTTGCTCCCATTCCAGCCCACTGCCCCAGCCCTCCCCACCCCGCTCCCATTTCCACCCCCACTAATTTTGTCCATGTGACCTTTATACTTGTTGCTCCAAACTCTTCCCCTTTACCCCTGAAATTCCCACCCCTCTCCCCTCTGGTGACTATCAACCCCTTCTCAATTTCAGTGTCTTTGGTTATATTGTGCTTGTTTGTTTGTTCTGTTGATTAGGTTCCTGTTAAAGGTGAGATCATATGATATTTGTCCTTCACTGCCTGCCTTATTTCACTTAGCATAATGCTCTCCAGTTCCATCCATGCTGTCGCGAAGGGTAGGAGTTCCTTCTTTCTTTCTGCTGCATAGAATTCCATTGTGTAAATGTACCAAAGTTTCTTGATCCATTCATTTACTGATGGGCCCCTAGGTTGCTTCCAACACTTGGCAATTGTAAATTGTGCTGCTATGAACATTGGAGTGCATAGATTCTTTTGGATTGGTGTTTCAGGGTTCTTAGGATATAGTCCTAGCAGTGGAATTGCTGGCTCAAAAGGTAGATCCTCAGCAAAGTGGGAATAGAGGGAGCAATCCTCAACATAATAAAGGCCATATATGAGAGACCTACAACCAACATCATACTCAATGGGCAAAAACTAAAATCTTTTCCACTAAGATCAGGAACAAGACAAGGTTGTCCACTTTCACCACTTCTATTCAATATAGTATTGGAAGTCTTAGCCACGGCAATTAGACAAGAAAAGGAAATAAAAGGCATCCAAATTGGAAAGGAGGAAAGAAAGCTAGCATTGTTTGCAGATGACATGATAGTGTACATAGAAAATCCTATAGACTCGGCCAAAAAACTGCTTGACCTAATAAATGAATTTGGCCAAACAGCAGGATACAAAGTCAATATTCAGAAATCAAAGGCATTTTTGTATACCAACAATGAAAGAGCAGAAGCGGATGTCAAGGAAAAAATCCCATTTGATATAGCAAAAAGAAAAATAAAATACCTAGGAATAAACCTAACCAAGGAAGTAAAGGATCTATACTCAGAAAACTACACAACACTGAAGAAAGAAATTAAGGAAGACAGTGGCATGACTTTAAGGTAACCTAGCAGCCAAGGGGAGTGGACTAGAATGTGCATGGGTGAATGATGAGGACTTCACTGTGCCAGTCAGTGGGGGCAGTAGATGCCTGTGAGTGAGCATGTATACTCTATAACCTTCTCATTCAAAGTGACTGAGTGAGTAGAGGAACAGATTTGCATCAAATTTTGCATTAAACTTGAACATTCCTCTTCAGAAATTATTCAGAAGGTCACAGCTATGGACAACTGGTGATTGGAAACTTCATCATGACAATGTGCCCATTTATGCATCACATCTTGTGCAGAGATTTTTAGTGAATTATCAAATTATTCAGTTGAGTCAGCCCCTTACAGCCCAGATTTGGCACCCTATTACTTCCAGCTTTTTCTAAAACTAAAATAATCTTTGAAAGGGAAGATATTTCAGACCATCAGTGAGATTCAGGGAAATACAGCAGGGCAGCTGAGAGCAATTGGGAAAACTGTTGAGATCCCAAGGTGCCTATTTGAAGGGGGCTGAGGTGTCATTGTCCTATATATAATGTTTCTTGTATCTTGTATCTTCCTTAATAAATGTCTCTATTTTTCAAATTACGTGGCTGGATATTTTCTGAAAAGACCTGGTAATATATACATTTAATTTTAGAAGTTATACATATCAAAGAAAGAAAGCATAGAATATGCTGAAAAGTTTAAAGAAGAAACCTAAAGTAACTCATATTCACAATTTTAAAGATAGTATTTGTAACATTTTGCCATATTTCTTCTAGATTTGTTTTATGTATATGATTGTGTGTGTGTGTGTGATATAACTGGAATAAGACTGTATGTACAACTCTTGAGATTACATTTAACATTATATTATAACCATGTTATTATGGCTTATAAAACTCTTGGGGAAAAATAGTTAATTTAATGATTATTTAGCCCTGGCTGATGTAGCTCAGTGGAATGAGCATGAGCTGTGAACCAAAGGGTTGCCAATTTGATTGCCAGTCAGGGCATACGCCTGGGTTGCAAGCCAAGTTCCCAGTGGGGACCATGTGAGAGGCAACCACACATTAATGTTTCTCTTCCTCTCTCCCTCCCTTCCGCCCTCTCTAAAAATAAATATATAAAATCTTAAAAAAATAATATAGACTTGAGAGGGAAGAACAATGATTATTTAAATTTTATTATGGAAATGGCTTGTAACAATTTAGTTTTTTTCTGTTCTTTTCTTTTGCTTTAATTTATACCTAATAAAAAGAATTCTACAAATATCTTAGTAAATATTTTTAAATATTTATTTATTTATTTATTTATTTATTTATTTATTTATTTATAGAGAGATGGGAATGAAGGGTGAAACAGAGGGAAAGAAACATTTATATATCAGAGAAACATTGATCAGTTGGTCTCACATATCCCCAGCTGAGGACCTGGCCTGCAACCTAGGCATTTGCCCTGACTGGGAATGAAATTGGCAACATACTCTCTGATACTCTGTACCTTCACCAATATATAGCCTGTCTCCAATCCAACTCTCAAATATAACAATTTTTTCTTTTTGTTAGAATCAGTAATTGATATTTTCACTAATATGGTTATATAAATATTGCTTATGATTGGTTATATTCTTGTACAAATTATAGTTTCTGTTTTGTTCTTTGTTTAGTTTTGATCCATTATTACTCAATCTCAAATTACTTGTTTGTCAACATGATTAAACACACCAGATAGACTTTTTCTTCCTTCCTTTGGTGGCATTACTTGTGGAACCCTCCAGCTCCAATCTTACATATTTTGTACAGTATAGTTTTCATTTTGTCATCTCTCTTCACCGAGAAAAATTAAAACTTTCAATCAAGACAATGTCTCTGTCCTGATCCTCTGTCACTGTCACTGTTGTTTGGCATAAGACTTGCTGGCTGCCTCTTCTTAGCTTCTGTCCTCAAATAAATCACACATATTAATAATTGAATCTCTTTTTTTAAGTACTACGTTTTACTTAACCAATCCCTTCCTACATTTTAAAAGAAATGAGCTTTTGAGATATACAGAAAGGTAAAATATGTAACATAGAATTGCATGTGTATCTTCCATTAAGCTAATAAATAAAATATTATAAATATAACTAAGTTCATTGTGTGCTCTTCTCTGATTTTGCACACTCACTCAATGTGCTACCTATTCTTTTAGCTCTTCTTGTTATCAATATACTTTATTTAATGTTTATTTCTGTGCTTTTATTTATATCATAACTAGTCCCCATATCATATGAGTCCCCAAGTCAAACTATAGTTTTATTTGACTTTATTGATAATATATCATATGACATCTATTTTATTCATATCATAACTAGATAGTATGAGTTTCTAAATCAAAATATTATTTTATTTGCTTTATTGATATTATTATATAGCATCTATTTTTCTAAAATTTGCTTTTTTCCTCCCTCAATGTTTTGTTTGTTAGATTTATTCCTGCTGATACAACCATAGCTTATTTCACTTTGTGTGATAAGTATACTATGATGTATTCACCTGTTTTCCCTGTAACAGGCTTTTAGGTTATTTCTATCATTTTTTGCTTCTATAAATAATGCTAGTAAAAACATCCTTGTATATACCTTCTTATGTTCCTTTTAAAATTTTATTTTATTTTTAATTTATGAAGCTATTTTTGTAATGATAAAATTTAATAATAGTTTGATTATGCTCATGGAAAATAAACTCTTTTAAGCACTGCTTATATTTAAATTATTCTAATATTTACATAATACAGTATCGTGGTGTTGCTAGAATTTATGCATTTTGGGAGTACTGCATGTATCTTCTAGTCTGTTAAAGAGGTTTTTCTGCTACTAAGTGTGTTTTCAATTCTTCTGTTCATTTTTAAGAGTTTCTCTAGAGTATATGCTTAGTAATGGAAATTCTGGATTGTGGAGTATACATATTTTCAGTAATGTCAGGTGTTATCAAATTTCTCTCCAAAGTTTTTAGACCTATTTTCATTCTCACTGACCATGTAGGAAAGTTCCTCTGGCTCCACATTCTTTCTAGCTCTTATTATCAGACTGTTTGCCAAATTGCTGTTTCATTAAGGTTTAATTTCGTATTTTCTTTAGACTGAGCTTCTTTTTTATATATTTATTGACTGTTTTAGTTTAATTTTATGTCTATATTCTTATTTTACACTATTACACATATTAATTTCTCAATAAAATAACTAAAGAAAAAATACAGTTATGATGAGATTAACTCACTCCAATCCTCAAACTTTCTCCTCATTATCCCCAAGTTCATAAGCCTTATCAAAACAGAGCATGCCATCCCTGACTTGTCCTCTGTCAGACTTTTCATTTGAGCCTCTATCACATGCATTTTATCCTGCTTGATTGAGCTTCCATCAACTCTTTTGAAGCACCCCCTTCTTGGTGTTGCTGTAGTATTGCTCTATTATATAGAAGGCAGATTATATTGAAATGACTTATTTTCATAATTATTCCACCCCTGCCATTTCCAACTCCCTGCAACTGGATCTCAGTCTCCTGGATATCATTGTTCAAAGTTTTGTACTCTCAGTGCTCATTCTACTGCTAGATATCAGTTGAGTTTAACTCCAGGAAGAATTTTCAGAGATACTGGAAAAAAAGTGTGTAAGTCCACAGCTGTTCACTCATGTCCCAAAAAGAAATCCATAAGGACATCTAGTGATGCTACTTAAAGGGTAATACTGAGTTGTTAAGCTATTCATAGACCTAAAATTGTTCTTAGACTAGGTTCTCCATGTTAGCTACACAATAAAATCACTTAGAGGGCTCTAAAAGCTACTAATGTCTGGTTGCCACCTCCAAAGATTCACATCTAATTGTTTATGACTACACTTTTAGAATTGGGATTTTTAAAATAATATTTTATTTGAGTATTTTTTATTTTTATTTCTATTTTTTATTGTTGTTCAGTTACATTTTCCCACCTTTTCCCCATTGCTCAACCTGTTTCCGCCAACTCTCATAGCCAATTCCCCCTTTTTGTCCATGTCCATGAGTGCTCTATTCATGTTCCTTTTTTTGTCCCTTCCCCTTCTTTCTGCTGTTATTCCCCCTCCCTCTTCACCTCTGGTAACTGTAAGTTTGTTCTTTATTTCCAAGTCTCTGATTTTATTTTGCTCATTTGTTTGTTTTGTTGGTTAGGTTCTACCAGCAATCTCACAGCTGGGACTATACACTAAGAATCCTGAATCACCAGTTCAAAAGAACCTATGCACCCCAATGTTCATAGAAGCAAAAATTACAATAGCCAAGTGCTGGAAACAGCCTAAGTGCCCATCAGCAAATGAGTGGATCAAAAAGCTGTGGTATATTTACACAATGGAATTCTACATGGCAGAAAGAAAGAAGGAGCTGCTATCCTTGTGACAGCATGGATGGAACTGGAGAGTATTATAATAAATGAAATAAGCCATGTGGTGAAAGACAAATACCATATGATCCTGCCTATAGGTAGAATTGGTATTTTTAAAGATTTCCAGGTGATTTTTAATATGACCACAGTTATTTAAAAATGCTGTTTTAATAACTGTTTTTTTCTAAGAACACATTTTTAGAATTGGTTATAAGTGCAGTTATTTGTAGCTTTAACACCAAGAAATGACCTCTGTTGTTGGCAAGGGAGGCTCCTTAAGAGTGGATATAACTGTGAAATGTTGCTATTCTCCTAATAACCATCACTAGGAGATGGATGTTCACTGATGTTAATGGGAGCTACAACCACTAGGTGAGCAGAAGATCCTATTCACATAATATCACCTCTGGTTTCCCCAATAAATATAATACTGATAATATATTTACATGTAATATAATGGAGGTATCAATACACCAAGGTTTCTTTTCCTCCTTGCCATTCTAGTGAGTGATGTATAGCAATGACAAAAGATCAGACATCATATGCTCTTTCTGGTGGTAGTATATCCTGAGGTTTAGAGGCTATCTGGAGGTATATTTAAAACAATAAAAAAGGTTTTGAATTGCAAGTCAACCTTAAGCTTTCCCAAGAAATGAATGAGTTTGGAGAAAGTGAAATATATTTAGTACAGATTAAAATTAATGTTAAATTCACTGAAATGTTATAATTACCTGTATTTATGATAAAATTATCCTCAAAGAAATACTTTGTTACAGCATTGTTTTAAGAAAAATAAAGCTATACGTGAAATATGTTACTCTCCAAACTCTAGGCTATGCTTTAATTTCCTCATAGACTTCACCTATCTTATTACCTAACAGATAACATAGGAAGTGGGTGTTTTATATGATGAGGAAAGTGGCAGTCACCTTATATTTTGGTTATATATTTCTGTGTAGTGAATTATTCCAAAAATTTACTGGTGGTGAAAACAGCAGCTTTCTACTATTTTTCATGGTTCTATGGATTGACTGAGCTATTTTGGGTGGTTCTCATTTAGTGTCTCTTCATTTACAGTCAGTTGGAAGCTGGGGCTAGACTCTGAAGGCTTGACTGGCCTGGATGTTTATATGACTCACTCACATACTGATGGACAATACTTCCTGTCAGCAGGGAGTTCATTGGGGCTGTTGACAGAAATGTTGACACATGGTCTCTACATGTGACATGGTCATCTTACAGCATGGTGGTTAAGTTCTGAGGGGAAATCTCCTAAGAATGAATGTCCCAGGGGACAGGAAATAGAAATGCAGAACTTTCTATACCTGGGCTTGGAGTTAGAATGTCACTTTTGCCTCATTTCTATTGGTCAAAGCAGCTACAGTGCTTACCCAATTTTAAAAGTAGAGAATCTCAACTTCAACCCTTGATGTGGAAGTGGAAGGGTCACACTGCAAGTGAGCAGGTTACCATTTAGGAAAACAACTTATTACATATTACTTTGTTTTTAAATTGTCTCTCAGTTAAAAATTTGACCAGGAAAATGACACAGAATTATTGAAGAGTTATACATAAATGGTGAAATACAACATATGACATATGTAAGACATACAGTAAGACATATGTATATATGGTTCTATTAGTTGTCATCCTGTTCTTAAAACATGAGAAACAACTCTGAGCTTCAGTCTCATATTGTGGAACAATTTTTACAAGTGAAACTCATATACAAATTTCATTTATTTATTTAAGGAAATAAGATAAATTAGTTTTAAATTTTAATAACAGTTATGCTTGCCCTAGCTGGATTGCTCAGTTGGTTAGAGTGTCATCCCATACACCAAAATGTTGTGACTTGTTCCCTGTCAGGGCATATACTGAGGTTGTGGGTTTGATTCCTGGTCCAGGCATGTATGAGAGGCTACCAATCAGTGTTTTTCCCTTGCATTGATATTTCTCTCTTCCTTCCTCTCTCTCTAAAATCCATTAACATATACTTCAGTCAGGAATTAAAATATGATTATTATTACTATTCAAATGTTCAGTATTATATTTTCTATAGTATGATGATTGTTACCTTTTTATATGTTAAGAAGGAAATTTGGGGCATTTGGTGGGAAATTCAATTTACTAAAATATGTTATCCTATTAATTTATTTATAAATTATTTTTTATTTTTTAATTACAGTTGATATACAATATTATTTCAGTTTCAGGTGTACACACCAGTGATTAAACATTATATGACTTACTAAGTGATCATCCTGATAAATCTCATGCCCATCTGAAATCATCCATAGTTATTAGAAAGCTACTGATTCTTTCCTTATAATGTACTGTACATCCCCATGTCTATTCTTTAAATGCTAATTTGTACTTATCAATCCCTTCATCTTTCTCTTCCATTCCTTCAAGCCCATGCCATCTGGAAACCATCAAAACATTCTCTGCATCTATGATTCTATTTCTGTTCTGCTTGTTTGTTTATTTTGTTTTTTAGATACAATTGTTGATATATATGTACTCATTGTATTTTATTGTTAATATTTTTTTATCTTCTTCTTAAAGAGGACCTTTTAACATTTCATAAAACACTAGTTTGGTGATGATTAACTCCTTTATCTTTTCCTTGTTTGGTTAACTCTTTATCTGCCTTCAATTGTAGATGACATTTTTGCTAAATTGAGTAATCTTGGTTGTAGGTCCTTGTTTTTCATCACTTTGAATGTTTCTTGCCAGTTTGTTCTAGCCTGCAAAGTTACTTTTAAGAAATCATCTGACAGTCTTTTTTTACATTTTTTATTATTGTTCAAGTACAGTCATCTGCATTTTCCGCTTACCACTTCTCCCCTCCCCAGCCATCCCCACTCCACATCCTTGACCCTACTCTCCTTTGGTTTCGTCCATGTGTCCTTTAGAGCTGTTCCTGAAAACCCTTCCCTCCCTCCCTCCATTACCCCCACCCAACTCCCCACTGGTTACTGCCAGGTTGTTCTTTATTTCAATGTTTTGGTTATATTTTGCTTGCTTGTTTGTTTTGTTGATTAAGTTGCACTTATAGGTGAGATCATATAGTATTTGTCTCTCACCGCCTGGCTTATTTTGCTTAGCATAATGCTCTCCAGTTCCATTCATGCTGTGGCAAAGGGTAGGAGCTCCTTCTTTCTTTCTACTGTGTAGCATTCCATTGTGTAAATGGACCAGGTTTTTGATCCACTTATTTACTGATGGGCACTTGGGTTGCTTCCAGCACTTGGCTATTGTAAGTTGTGCTGCTATGTAAGCTATGAACATTGGGCTGCATAGGTTCTTTTGGATTGATGTTTCAGAGTAATTAGGATATAATCCCAGCAGTGGAATTGCCAGTTTAAAAGGCAGTTTCATTTTTAGTTTTCTGGAGAAATTCCATACTATTTTCAATAGTGGCTGCACCAGTCTGCAATCCCACTACCAGTGCATCAGGGTTCCCTTTTCTTCACATTCTCCCCAACACTGTTGTTTGTTAATTTGTTTATGATGGCCATTCTCACCAGTGTGAAGTGGTACCTTATTGTGGTTTTAATTTGCATCTCTCTGATGGTAAATGATAATGAGCATCTTTTCATGTGTCTCTGGACCCTGTGTATATCCTCCTCAGAGAAGTGTCTGTTCAAGTCCTTTGGCTATTTTTTAATAAGGTTTTTGTGTTCCTGGACTGGAGTCATGTAAGTTCTTTATATATTTTGGAGATCAAAAAGCTTTTATGAGGTATCATGGACACATATGTTTTCCCATATGGTTGGTTCTCTTAATTTTAATGCTATTTTCTTCAGCCATGCAGGAACTTTTTATTTTGATAAGGTCCCATTTGTTTATTCTTTCCTGTATATCCCTTGTTCTAGGGGACATATTGGTGAAAATATTGCTGCGTGGAATGTCTGAGATTTTCCTGCCAATGTTTTCCCCTAGGACTTTTATGGTGTCATGACTTATACTAAAGTCTTCTATCCACCTTGATTTTATCTGTTGCATGGTGTAAGTTGGTGATCAAGTTTCAATTTTTTTTGTATATAGCTGTCTAGCCCTCCCAACACTATTTGTTGTAGAGGCTATTTTTGCTCCATTTTATGGTGTTGCTCACTTTGTCAAATATTAGTTGACCATAGAGACTTGGGTTTATTTCTGGGCTCTCTATTCTGTTCCAGTGGTCCATGTGTCTGTTCTTATACCAATACCAAGCTACTGTAATTACAGTGGCCTTGTAATACAGTTTAATATCAGATGTTGTGATCTCGCCTACTTTGTTCTTCTCTCTCAAGACTGGTGCAGGTATTCAAGGTTGGTTATGGTTCTATGTAAACTTTTGAAATGTTTGTTCTATATCTGTGAAATATGCCATTGGTATTTAATAAAGATTGAATTGAATCTATAAAATGCTTTGGGTAGTATGGACATTTTGATGATCTTAATTCTTCTAATCCATGAACATAGTATATGCTTCTACTTGTTTGTGTCTTCCTTAATTTCTTTCTTTAGCATTGTGTAATTTTCTGAGTACAGGTCTTTTACCACCTTGGTTAGGTTTATTCTTAGGTACTTTATTTTTCTAGTTGCTGTATCAAATGGGATGTTTTTCTTTCCTGATTCATGTTTCTGATGTTTCATTGTTGGTATACAAAAATGGCTTTGATTTCTGAATATTGACTTTATATCCCACTGTTTTGTCAAATTTGTTTATTAGATCAAGCAGTTTTTTTGTGGAGTCTATAAGATTTTCTACATACAATATCATGTCTTCTGCAAACAATGAGTTTTGCTTCCTGCTTTCCAATTTGGAAGCCTTTTATTTCTTTTTCTTGTCTGTTTGTTTTAGTTTGGACTTCCACTACTATGTTGAATGGGAGTGGTGAAAGTGGACAACAGTGCCTTGCTCTTGATCTTAGTGGGAATTATTTTAGTTTTGCCTACTGAGTGTGATGTTGGCTTTAGATCTCTCATGTATGGACTTTATTAGGTTGAGGAATGCTCCCTCTGTAGCCACTTTGCTGAGTTTTTTAATCATAAATGGGTGTTGTACCTTATCAAATGTTTTTTTCTGCATTTATTGATATGAACATGTGATTTTATATTTCCATTGTTTATGTGATGTATTATGTTCATTAATTTGCAAATATTGTACCATCCTTGCATTCCTGGCATTAATCCTACTTGATCGTGGTGGATGATGTTTTTAAGGTATTGCTGGATATGGTTTGCCAATATTTTGTTGAAGATTTTAGCATCTATGTTCATCAGTGTTATTGGCCTGAAGTTTTCTTTCTTTGTTATGTCTTTATCTGGTTTTGGGATTAGGATGATGCTGGCTTCATAAAAACAGTTTGGGAGTCTTATGACTCTTTGAATAGTTTGGCACAGTCTCCAGAAGCATAAGGATTAGGTCTTTCTGAAATGTTCGTAATATTATCTTTTGAAACCAATTGATTCAGGCCTTTTATGTGCCCAGAGTTTTTTGATTACTCCTTCGATCTCGTCAGAAGTTATTGGTCTGCTCAGGCTTTCTGCTTCTTCATTCAGTTTTGGAACATTATATTTTTCTAGAAATTTGTCCATTTCAGCTAGGTTTTCAAATATTTTTGTATATAGTTCTTTGTAGTAATGTCTTATAATACTTTGTATTTCTGTGGTATAGTTGTAATCTTACCTCTTTCATTTCTGATTGTGTTTATTTGGGTCCTCTCTCTTTTTTCTTGATAAGTCTACTTAAAGGCTTGCCCATTTTATTTATTTTTGCAAAGAACCAGGTCCTGGATTTATTGATCCCTAGAATTTTGCTTTTAGTCTCCATGTTTTTCAATTCTGCTTTTACCTTGATTATTTCCTTCCTTTTACTTGCTCTGGCCTGTTATGTTGTTCCTCCAGTTCTTCTGGCTGTAAGTTTAGGTTGTTTATTTGAAATGTTTCTATCTTTTTTTTAAGTAGGCTTGTATTGCTATGCATTTCTCTGTCAGGACTGCCTTCACTGTGTCCTATTAGTTTTGGACTCTTGTGAGTTTATTTTCATTTGTTTCCAGAAACTTTTTGATTTCTTCCTTGATCTCATTCTAAATCCATTCATTGTTTAGTACCATGCTATTCAATCTCCATGAATCTAAATGTTTTTGATTTTTTCCTTGAGGGTGTTTTCTAGTTTCAGTCTCTTATGGTCAGAGAAAAGGCTTGAGATGATTTCAATTTTCTTGAATTTGTTGAGAGTTGTTTTGTGTCCTGTCATGTGGTCTATTTGAAAATGTTCCATGTGCATTTGAAAATTATGTATATTTGCTTCTTTGGGATGAAAGGATATATATATATATATATATATATATATATATATATATATATATATATATATATATTTGTGTGTGTGTGTGTATGTGTGTATCTGGGTCAAGGTCCAACATAGCCCAACTCTTCTCGCTTTTCTAGGCATCACCCAGCTCCTCAATTGCTTTGATAATAACCTGGCCAGTGTCCACAGTTCCAGTGGGTGAACACTTCCTCTGTATTTCTCCCACTTAGAATCTATTTCCTCCAATGACTTCAAGTATCCAGGTCCCTCCCAGTGCTGGGCTGCCCTTCCTGCATTGTAGGGGAGGGGACTGGTGATCTAACTCTCCTCCAAGTATCCTGAAGCAGGCACCAGGTTGGGTGCCACAGCAGCCTAGGCTCCTTGCAGATCCCAATGACAATAGCGTTGAGACACAATCTCCTTACTGTCTGTTTATCAATGTCCTCTACACTTTTTGGCCTCCACACCTCTTATAAGCTGGGATTCCATTTGCTGTTCACTCTGTGCTTCAGAAAATTGGCTAGGTGTTCCAGCTGGGCGCAGGGAGAACTGGGCTCTGCTCCCAACCTACCTTGCTGCCATCTTCTCTTTCTCCTGACAGTCCAGATTTGATTTTTTGTTTGTTTTTGATTCTTTAACAAGACCATAGCATGATTTCCTTTCTTCCCTTTCCAAACCACTAGACTTCCAGGAGACAAACAAGCATTAAGGATTTAATTGATATTTTGAATTTGTCAAAAAACACTTGACATCTTCAGCTCCTTGATCTTATGTCAAGAGTGGCCTATCCCATATAAGCCATAATACTGTTTGTAAATTAGCCAATTTAGCTGTTAAGCTGTCATAGTCTAACATTTAAAAATATGTAAGTAGGTCAATTCCAAAATTAATTCAACAGAACTTTACTTGCAAACACTAGGAATATTTTCCATTAGGGGGGCCCAAATATTTCTCTGAAGCACACAGTAGTAATCCCGGGAGAAAACTGGCCAGGACTGCAGTTCTGTGACATGCTGACTACTCCCATGTCTGCAACCCTTGATTACCATCTAAGGTATTCTGATGCAATTTATCAAACAAGAAAGGTGAGAGGTTTAGATGATATGCAAATAAAAGTAGCCTGATTAAATGAAGCACAATTAAATGACAATCATGACTAATGTTTACTGAGCACTTATAATTTACTAGACACTCATTTAATCCAACAATTAAAATGAGAGGAATTATCATTATGTTTATTTTATAAATTTTAAAACTGGGCCTGGATAAGATTTATAGCTGAAACTTGAAAACAAATCTCAAAATTTTGTGCTTTTTTAAGTAAATTGTATTGCACTGTTCATACATTATTATTAGTCATCTATTAAGCACTTACTATATGTCAGTAATAGTGCTAGGGATTAGAAATACAGTGACAAGGTCCTTGCATTCAGATAAATATTATAATGAGGTAGACAGCTGTGAACTGAATCATGTCTCCCCAACCAAATTCATATGTTAAAGCCCTATTCCTCAATGTGACTGTACATGGAGTTAAAGTGTTTAAGAAGGTGATTAAGCTAAATGAAGTCCTAAGTGTGGAGTTCTAATTCAATAAGACTGATGTTCTTATAAGAAGAGGAAGAGACACCAAAAGAGCCCATGGAGGGAGAAAAGGAAATGTGAGGTCATCTAGAAGCCAAGAAGAGGGGTCTCACCAGAAACCAACATTGTTGATATCTTAATCTTGGACTTCCAGACTCCAGAACTGTGTGAAAATAACTTTCTTCTGTTGTTTAAGCTACTCAGTCTGTGATTTTTTTAGGGCAACTCCAGAAAATTATTACAGAGACAGATACATATATCATTTTCTGTAAAATAATATGAAAAGAACAAATAGACATAAAAATTAAAATATTTGGGAAGGGTAAATTTCAATTTAATGAAAATATGAAGGTGGGTTATAACATGTAATTCCTGAAGAGCATAGAGTTTATTTTTACTTATAGAGGATATGGTTTTCTCAAATAGCTCCAACTCTAGTTATTGAAAAAACCATTAACTAACTGTTCAATCCAGTTTAAAGCTTCATATAACATGACAATCAATAATATGTTTGAGGTATTTAGTAGCCCCAAGAAATTGTTTCAGTCTTTCAGATTTCTGGCTCTTTATACTGCCTCCCAGACTCCTCAGCAAAAGGGAAGCTGGATGTGGGGTAAGGGTGGCAGGAATAGGTGGTTCCTTTGGTACATAGTTCGGTTCCTCCAGCCTCATGGAAATTTTTCTTGATTGCCTAGTTTCTGGGTGCTTTGTGGTATTCCAGCATTGAAATCTGAGCAAGAAAACAGTGAATCATTCTTTTGGATTCTACAGTGTGTGTATTGCTACCCTAGCAGTTTCAGCCTCACTTTCACTCATATTTCTGCTATAAACATTAAGCTGAATGTCCCATTTACTACCAACTTAGGTGGTCCATTCACAGAAGTACACCACCAAGTCTTGGTAAGCCACCAGTCAGATTCTTAGCTACCCAGGGACCTATAATACACAGGAAACGGTACTTAAAAAATAAACCTTTAGGTTGCACCTTTAAAATCTCTCTGTTATGGCTGAGCCTCAGCCTGAATAGAAAAGGAAAAGTATGAGAGGGCTCCCTGCAAAGTCCCAAATGGGATGGGCTCAACGCCTCAGTACTCTCCCAGTGATATCATTATTCATAGAAAGGATATATCTGTTCATTTTATTATCCTACCACTCTCTTTTCTTGCCAAATTTCTCCAGGATTTGAAAGGGATAGGCTTTTCATCCATTCTTTTCCTGTATAGAAAGCTTATAAGCCTGGACTAGGCTTCTAAGTCTATACTAAATGTAGTAATAATGGAATTTGGAAAGTCTAATTCTCAATCACTGAAATCCAGATTATTGTCTTGCTGCAAATTCTATTCTTGATGTTGAACATCTTTTCATATGTCTCTGGGTCCTTTGTATGTCTTCCTTGGAGAAGTGTTCAAGTCCTTTGCCCATTTTTTAATTGGGTTGTTTGTCTTCCTGCATTGGAGTCATGTGAGTTCATTATATATATTGGAGATCCAACCTTTGTCCAAGAGCACTGCTAGTACTTTTGGAAAATTACATCTTCCCCACTGACTCTATAATGTTGCTGGTCCATGAAATTCTCAGGCTTGCCTCCAATTAAAAAGCCTTGAGATATTTTCTTTCCTTTTCTTTATACAACAGAAAGAAGGGTGCATAAACTATATTTGGCAAAAAGAAAAAAGACAAAAAAAAGAAGAATAGAATTTCATTCCTCTCAGAGTATTCCCAATCAGTCTCTTTTTTCTTTTTTTCTTTTTTCTTTTGTACTTGAAGTAAAATTTTGCAAGGTTAACAAAATGTTAACCATTAACCATTTTGAAGTGTTTTATATATGGCACTCAGTACATATACCATGTTGTACAACTATCATAACTACCTCATTTTAAGACATACATAACACTAAAATGAAACCCCATACAAATCAAACAGTTATTCCTCATCTTCCCTTCTTCCCAGACCCTGGAAACCACTGGAATGCTTTTTGAAACTCTGGTTTTATATATGATGACTATTTCATATAAATGGAGTCATGCAATATGTGGCCTTTTGTGAGTGGCTTCTTCCACTTAGCATAATCCTTTCAAGTTCCATGCCTACTGAAACATTTATCAGCATTGTCTTTATGTTTCAATTCCTCTGTTCTTACCTGGTTTCCTGAACCTCACAAATCCAACTATTTTGTCAGTGCCTTTCTTCTTGCATTTTCTCACCTTTTCTACAGTTAAACAGTCAGTGGTGTGTTTTTCTTACAATTGATAATGAGTTGACGTATTTTTTTACAAGATGCATTAATTACTACCATCAACTAGATATGAAAGTTCAAAGGTCTCTTTCCATTATCTATTTTTGTTTTAATTACAAATGCCAAGTAATTTTTTTCACAAATTCTTTGCAGCATCTTCTCAAGATTTTTAAAATAAGTGACTTTTTGTTTTATTTTTCAATTATACTTTGCATTCAATATTATTTTGTATTGGTTTTGGGTGTACAACACATTGGTTAGATAATCACATGCCTGTTTATTTATTAATCATCAAACTTATTGGGATAATATTAGTTAATAACATTATATAAATATCACATGTACAATTTTAAAATATACCATCTGCATATTCTATTAGGTACTCACTGAAAAAAGTTCAGACTGCTCTTGTCATCTTTAACCTTTTTATCTTCCTCCCATTCTTTTTTCTCTCTAGGAATGACCATTCTGTTCCCTATATCTCTGTGTTTGTTTTTTGTTTGCTTGGTTGGTTAGGTTGACTTTTTTTAAATTCCAATGATGAGTGAAACACAAGATTGCATCATTTTATTATTTTGATTAGTGAAATGTTCTTGTTTGAAGTCACACTATGATAAGTATCAGATGAGACACAATATCTTTAGGGGGAGTTGCCTTTGGATATATATCAATCCATACAGCTCTTCTCCCAATGTTATTGTCAAGAATTTTCAAATAATGTATGTTTCAACTCCCTTACCTTTGACCCAAAATAATGATCAGAGTCAATCAATCGGCATATAATTAAATATTTAGTCATTTATCTTTCCAAACACACTGAATGATGATGTGAACTATCCAAAATTATGTCTTTTGGGAAAGTTTGCTTTACCCACTGTGCTTTACTATTTCTTGCACATGGGCTGTCATGCTGCAGCTGTCCACTTTCTAGTGATAACTGTTTCTCATGCTACACTATCTGTAAATATGGTCATGTCCTTCCTTCCTCAATAGATCATATGATGTCACAGGTATACACTGAGAGACACACACACTGGATGGCAGTAAGGACCAGAGTTGTTTGCAGTAATATCTGATGATCCTTTGTATTTTTGTGGTATTGGCTGTATTTCTACCTCTTTTATTTGCATTTTATTCATTTGGGTGATATCTCTTCTTTTTCTTGATGAGTGTGGTTAATGGCTTGTTGATTTAATGTATATTTTTGAAGAACCAGCACCTGGATTTATTTATCCTTTGAATGGTTCTTTTACTCCCTATGTCATTTAATTTTTTTTAATTAAAAAAAAATTTTAATTGTTGTTCTTATACAGTTTTCTGTCTTCTACTCCTAGTCCAGCCCAATGCCCCAGCCCTCCGCAGCTCCCTCCCATTTCCATCTCCCCTAGTTTTGTCCATGTCTCTTTCATACTTGTTGCTCTAAACCCTTCCCCCCTTTCCCTAGAAATTCTTATCCCTCTCCTCTCTTGTTCTCAATTTAAGTGTCTTTGGTTATATTATGCTTGTTTGTTTGTTCTGTTAATTAGCTTCCTCTTAAAGGTAAGATCATATGGTATTTGTCTTTCACCTCCTGGCTTATTTTGCTTAGCATGATGCTCTCCAGTTCCATCCATGCTGTCACAAAGGGTAGGAGCTCCTTTCTGCTGCATAGAATTCTATTGTGTAAATGTACCATAGTTTCTTAATCTATTCATTTACTGATGGGCACCTAGGTTACTTCCAACACATGGCTATTGTAAATTGTGCTCCTATGAACATTGGGTTGCATAGGTTCCTTTGGATTGGTGTTTCAGGGTATCTAGGATATAATCCTAGCAGTGGAATTGCTGGGTCAAAAGGTAGGTCCATTTTTAGTTTTCTTAGAAAATTCCATACTGCTTTCTATAGTGGTTGTACCAGTCTGCAGTCCCACAACAGTGCACTAGGGTCCCCTTTTCTCCAGAACCTCTCCAACACTTGTTGTTTGTTGCTTTGTTTATGATGGCCATTCTGACTGGTGTGAGGGGGTATCTCATTGAGGTTTTAATTTGCATCTCTCTGATAGCTAGTGATATCAAGCATCTTTTCATGTGTTTCTGGATCTTCTGTATATCTTACTTGGAGAAGTGTCTGTTCAAATCTTTTGCCCATTTTTTAATTGGGTTGCTTGTCTTCTTAGAGGGGAGTCGTGTAAGTCCTTTATATATTTTAGAGATTAAACCCTTGTCTGAGGTATCATTGGCAAATATGTTTTCCCATACAGTTGGTTCTCTTTTTATTTTAATACTGTTTTCTTTAACCATGCAGAAGCTCTTTATTTTGATGAAATCCCATTTTTTTATTCTTTCCTTTATGTCCCTTGCTTTAGGGGACATATCAGTAAAAATGTTGCTGCATGAAATGTCTGAAATTTTCCTGCCTACTTTCTCCTCTAGGACTATAATGGTGTCATGGCTTATATTTAAATCTTTTATCCACCTTGGATTTATTTTTGTGCATGGTGTAAGTTGGTGTTCAAGTTTCTTTTTCTTTTTTTTTTTTGCATGTAGCTTTCCAGTTCTCCCAACACCTCTTGTTGAAGATGCTACTTTTACTCCATTTTAGGTTGCTGCCTCCTTTGTCAAATATTAATTGACCGTAGAGAATTGAGTTTACTTCTGGGCTCTCTGTTCTATTCCAATGGTCCATGTGCCTATTTTTGTACCAGTACCAGACTGTTTTGATTACAGTGGCCTTGTAATACAGTTTGGTGTCAGGTATTGCGATCCCTCCTACTTGGCCCTTCTTTCTCAAAATTGCTGCAGCTATTCGAGGTTGTTTATGGCTCCATGAAAATTTTTGAAGTGTTTGTTCTATATCTGTGAAATATGCCATTGGTAATTTAATAGGTATTGCATTGAATCTGTAAATTGCTTTGGGTAGTATGGACATTTTGATGATGTTAATTCTTCTGATCCATAAACACGGTATATCTTTCCATTTGTTTGTGTCTTCCTTGATTTCTTTCTTCAGTGTTGTGTAGATTTCTGATTTCAGGTCTTTTACCTCCTTTGTTAGGTTTATTCCTAGGTATTTTATTTTTCTTTTTGCTATATCCAATGGGATTTTTTTCTTGATTTCTGCTCCCGCTGTTTCATTGTTGGTATACAGAAATGTTTTGATTTCTGGATATTGACTTTGTATCCTACTGTTTGGCCAAATTCATTTACTAGGTCGAGCAGCTTTTTGGCCGAGTCTATAGGATTTTCTATGTACATTATCATGTCATCTGCAAACAATGATAGTTTTGTTTCCTCCTTTCCAATTTGGATGCCTTTTATTTCCTTTTCTTGTCTAATCGCTGTGGCCGATACTTCCAATACTATATTGAATAGAAGTGGTTAAAGTGGACAACCTTGTCTTGTTCCTGATCTTAGTGGAAAAGATTTTAGTTTTTGCCCATTGAGTATGATGTTGGCTGTAGGTCTCTCATATATGGCCTTTATTATATTGAGGAATGCTCCCTCAATTCCCACTTTGCTGAGTGTTTTTATCATAAATGGGTGCTGTACCTTATCAAATGCTTTTTCTGCATCTATTTATATGATCATGTGATTTTTGTCTTTGCTTTTGTTTATGTGATTTATTACATTTACTGATTTGTGAATGTTGAACCATCCTTCCATCCAGGGGGTGAATCCCACTTGGTCATGATGTATGATCTTTTTAATGTATTGTTGGATACAGTTTGCTAATATTTTGTTGAGGATTTTAGCGTCTATGTTCATCAGCGATATGGACCGGAAGTTTTCTTTCCTTGTTATGTCTTTATATGGTTTGAGGATTAGAATGATGCTGGCCTCATAAAAGAGTTTGGGAGTCTTCCATCATTTTGGATTTTTTCAAAAAGTTTGTGAAGGATAGGGGTTAGCTCTTCCTTAAATGTTTTGTAAAATTCTCCTGTGAAACCATCTGGTCCTGGGCTTTTCTGTGTTGGGAGTTTTTTGATTACTGCTTCTATTTCAGCTGCTGTTATTGGTTGTTTCAGGCTTTCTGCTTCTTCTTCACTGGGTTTTGGAAGATTATATTTTTTCTAGAAACTTGTCCATTTCACCTAGGTTTTCAATTTCTTGGCATACAGTTCTACGTAGTAATTTCTTACAATCCTTTGTATTTCTGTGGTGTCAGTTGTAATCTCTCCTCTTTCATTTCTGACTGTGTTTATTTGGGTCCTGTCTCTTTTTTTGTTGATGAGCCTGCTTAACGACTCATCAATTTTGTTTATCTTTTAGAAAAAAACAGCTCCTGGAATCATTGATCCTTAGAATTGTGCTTTTAGTCTCTATGTCATTTAATTCTGCTCTGATCTTAGTTATTTCTTTCCTTCTACTTGCTCTGGGCTGTCTTTGCTGTTGATCCTCGAGTTCTTGTAGGCTTAGAGTTAAGTTGTTTGTTTGAGATATTTCTATCTTTTTTAGGTAGGCCTATGAACTTTCCTCTGAGGACTGCATTTGCTGTGTCCCATAAATTTTGGGTTGTTGTGAGTTCATTTTCATTTTTTTACCAGAAACTTTTTGATTTCTTCCCTAATTTCATTCTTGACCCATTCATTGTTTAATAGCATGCTATTCCATCTCCATAATTTTTGAGGACTTTGTGTTTTTCCCCTTGGGGTTGGTTTCTAGTTTCAGTCCCTTGTGGTCAGAGAAAATGCTTGGTATGATTTAAATTTTCTTGAATTTGATGAGGTTAGTCTTATGACCTATCATGTGGTTTATCTTTGAGAATGTTCCATGTGCATTTGAAAAGAATGTGTATTTAGTTTCTTTGGGATGAAGGGCTCTGTGTATATCAGTTAAGTCCATTTCATCTAGAGTGTCGTTCAATGCCACAATATCTTTGTTGCTATTATGTTTAGAAGAACTATCCATTTTTGACAATGGAGTGTTAAAATCCCCTACTATAATTGTATTGCTGTCAATATCTTTCTTGAAGTCCTCTAAGATTTTTTTGATGTATTTAGGTGGTCCTATGTTGGGTGCGTATATATTTACAAAGTTTATGTCTTCCTGGTGGATTCTTCCCTTGAGTATTATGAAGTGACCTTCTGGGTCTCTCTTTATGGCTCTTGTTTTGAAGTCTATTTTGTCTGATATAAGTATTGCTATCCTGGGATTTTTTTATTGTCCCTTTGCTTGGAAAATTTGTTTCTAGCCCTTCACTTTGAGTCTGTGTAGGTGTTTTGTCCTGAGGTGGGTCTCTTGTAGGCAGCATATGTGTAGGTCATGCTTTCTTTTCCATTCAGCTATTCTATGCCTTTTGATTGGAGCATTTAATCCATTTACATTTAAAGATATTATTGATAGGTACTTATTCATTGCCATTTTTGTTCCTGCATTCCTCTCCCTCTGTTTCTCCTTTCCTTCCTTTCCTTAAAGCAGGCCCTTTAGTATCTCTTGCAGGGCTGGTTTGATAGAGGTGTATTCTGTTTGACTTCTTTTGTCTTGGAAGCTCCTTATTTGGCCTTCTATCTTGATTGAAAGCCTTGCTGGGTAAAGTAGTCTTGGTTGCAGGCCTTTGGTTCTCATTACTTGGAATATTTCTTGCCATTCTCTTCTAGCTTGGAGTGTTTCCATTGATAACTCAGATGCTAACCTAATGGGCCTCCCTTGTATGTTACTTCCTTTTTCTCCCTTGCTGCCTTTAAGATTGTCTCTTTGTCTTGGAATGTTGCCATTTTAATTTTGATGTGTCTTGAAGTGGGTTTCTTTGGGTTCCTCTTGATTGGGACTCTCTGTGATTCCTGGATTTGTGTGACTTTTTCTCTCATCAAATTAGGGAAGTTTTCCATCATTACTTTTTCAAATAGGTTTTCTATCCCTTGCTCTTCTTCTTCTCCCTCTGGTATCCCTATTATATGGATATTATTACATTTAATATTGTCTTGTATTTCTCTTAATCCCTCTTCATTTTTTTCTGAGCGTCTTTTCCTTTTCTTGCTCTTTCTGGATGTTTTTTCCTGCTTGGTCCTCCAACTCACTGATCCGATCTTCTGCTTCATCAATTCTGCTTTTCATTCCTTCCACTGTGTTCTTCAGTTCAGAAATTGTATTTTTCATTTCCTCTTGGCTCTTGCTGATAGTTTCTATTTCCTTTTTCATGTTGATATAGTTTGCAGTGAGTTCCTGGTAGCTTCCCTGTAGTTTCTGGTAGCTCATTGAGAGCTCTTGGAACTTCCTGACAACCATTGCTCTGAACTCAAAATCTGATAGTTGAGTTGCCTCCATTTCATTTAGCATTCTTTCTGGGGCTTCCTCCTTTTCTTTTGTTTGGGGAGTGTTTCTTTGTCTTCCCATTGTTTGTGAGGTTCTTCTTGTTAGGCTCAGTTTCTTAAATTGAATTGTTCTGGTTCCCTGTGTTTATGGCGTGAACTTCTGTGGTAGAATTCCTGTGAGATTCAGTGGTGCTGTTTCCTTTGGGTGTTCTGGTGTTCACAGCTTCCACTGTCTCAGTTGTTGAAATGCCCCGTCTTTGGGACCAACTCTGGTCTTTCCACAGTTCCAGTTTTTTTTTGTTTTGTTTTGTTTTTGTCTCCCTTGTATGTGTTTAAAAAGAGAAAAGAGGAGGAAAGAAAAAAAAGAAAAGAAAAAAGGAAATAAAAAGTGAAAAGAGAATAAAGAAAAGCAGAGTGAAAAAGAAAAAGATGAAATAGAAAGGAAGAAGAGATAAGCTTGGAAATAAAGGAAGAAGGAATAAAACAAGAAATAAGTAATGAGAAGCAAAAAGGATTTGAGGGGTAAAAAAGATCAAAATAATGAAAAATTAATAATAAGAGAAAAAGAAAAAACCCACAAAAAACCCTGAAAATCACCAAAACCACCAATTCTTGCTGTTATCAATCTTGCCAAGCTGGTTCTTCTGGCCTTGATGACTGCAGTGACGGAGGGGTGACCATATTGTTTTTCTCCTTGTTCAACACTCAGTTATCTTTGGCCTACTGTCCTCAGAGCTAGCCTGGGCCTCTCCGCACAGGGTCTCAGGTGTGTCTTCTGCTGCAGTAGGTGCCTGCAGCGGTCACGCATGCGCAAGTGCTGATGATCTTTCAGCCTTCCATGCATGGGTGTCAACTGTCATGCAAGCATGAATTGACCCCCATGCAGGTTGCACACCGATGTCTAAGATCTCCCAGCAGCCCACTCAGGTCTCTGATGGCGCAATGGCGCCGAGAGACCGTATTGCTGCCCCCTGCTGGGGTGCACGCACGGGGGCCAAGCGACCTACACCAGTGACTACACCGAGTGACTGCACCACGGGTCCCTCAGTGGTGCGCTGGTGCCTATGGATGCCAGTGCAGCTGTTCACAATGGTGCGTGGGTATAGACAGAAGTGCAAGCTTCAACTCTCAGTCCTCCCAGGGCTATGAGATCTTAACTCCTCTTTGTGAGATTTCAAGCAACCAGGTTTATCTTGGTGCTGCCGAGACCTTGTTTGGCTGATCAGGGAGTGGTTGACCCAGCTCCCTCCCTAGAGACTTATGACCAGCAATGGCCTGGGATCTCAGCCCCCACCCTGGTCTCCATGCTGCTGGAGTACTCTCCATACCGTCTGGTTTTTCAATGTCCACTGCAATTTTTGATCTCCCATTTTCAAATATGCCATGTGTCTGGTGTCTGTTTGCTGTGCTCCACTGTTAATTGGTCCGGTTTTTCACCTATGTGAAGGGGGAAGAGGGATGTGCATCCTCTTACCATGCTGCCATCTTCTCTCCTTCCATGTCATTTAATTTTGTTCTCATCTTGATTATTTCTTTCCTTCTACTTGCTCTGGGCTTTGTTTTTGTTGTTCCTTTAGTTTCTGTAGATGTAGGGTCACATCGTGTATTTGAAATATTTATATATTTTGTAGGTAGACCTACATGTATTGCTATGAACTTCCCTCTCACAGCTGCTTTTTCTGATTCCCATAGGTTTAGTGTTGTTGTGTAGTCATTTTCATTTGTTCTTAGAAACTTTTAGATTTCTCCTTTGATCTCATTCTTAACCCCCTTTTTTTTTTTTTGCTTAATACTGATCTAGTCAATTTCCATGAATTTGAATTTTTTTTTTTTTAGTTATTTTCCCTTGAGGTTTGTTTCTAGTTTCAAGCCATTGTGATATGAGGAAATGTTTGCTATGATTTCAGTTTAAAAAAAAATCCTTTGAGGTTGTTTTGGATCTTATCATGTAGGCTATCTTTGAATATTTTCCATGTACTTTTGAAAAGAATGTATATTATGCTTCTTTAGGGTGAAATGTTCTGTATATTAGTTAAGCCCATTTGATCTAGCATGTCATTCAGTGCTCCTTGTTGATACTTTTTTTGGAAGATCTGTCCAGTGTTGACAGTGGAGTGTTACAATCTACTACTATAAGTGTGTTACTGTCAATATCTTTATTGAAGTCCTCCAAGATTTTCCTTATGTATTTGAGTGCCCCTATATTGGATGTATATATGTTTACAATGTTTATAGCTTCCTGATGGATTCTTCCCTTTAGAATTATGAAATGACATTCTTTGCCTCTCTTTGTGTACTTTGTTTTGAAATCTATTTTGCCTGGTAAGAGTATTGCCACCTGAGTTTTTTTCTTTTCTGTCCATTTCCTTGAGATAATTTTTTTCTAGACCTTCACTTTCAGTCTGTTTAGGTTTTTTGTTCTCATGTGGGTCCCTTGTAGACAGCATATACATGGGTCATGTTTTCTTATTTATTTGGCTACCCTATTTCTTTTGATCGGGTCATTAAATTCATTTACATATAATGTAACTACTGATCGGTACTTATTCATTGCCATTTTTCATTTTGTGCCAGTGTTCTCTCTCTCTCACTCTATACCTTCATCTTTTTAAAGCCATCCCTTTAGCATATCTTGCAATGCTAGTCTGATAGTGGTGTATTCTTTTAACCTTCTTTTGTATTGGAAACTCTTTATTTTGCCTTCCATTATAAACAACAGCCTTGCTGGATAGAATAGTTTTGGTTGCAGGACTTTTATTTTCATTATTTGGGATATTTCTTGGCATGCCCTTCTGGCTTGTAGTGTTTCTGTTAAGAAATCAGTAGCTAGCATTATTGGAGCTCCCTTGTATGTTACCATCAGTTTCTCTCTTGCTGCTTTCAAGATTCTCTTTTTGTCTTTGAGTTTTGCCATTTTAATTATGATGTGTCTTGGAGTGAAACTATTTTGGTTCATCTTGACTGTGACCCTCTGTGCTTCCTAAACTTGCATGGCTTTTTCTTCACCAAGTTAGGGAAGTCTCAGTCCTTATTTTTTTGAACAGGTTTTCTATCCCTGGCTCTTTTTCTTCTCCTTCTGGTATATCTATGATTTAAATGTCATTACATTTCATGTTGTCCTGAAGTTCCCTTAAGCTACCCTCATACATTTTGTGTCTTTTTCATGCTGTTGCTCTGTCTCAGTATTTGTTTCTGCTTTGCCTTCCAGCTCAGTAATTTGTTCCTCTGCTTCATCCAGCCTTCTTGTAATTACTTCTAGTGTAGTTTTCCTTTCAGATACTGTATTCTTCAATTCTTCCTGGTTTTTGTTTATAGTTTCTATTTCTTTTCTAATGCTGTTGTAGTTCCCACTCAGTTCCTTATAGTTGTCACTGAGCTCCTTGAGCATCCTTATAACCTTTTTTTTTGAATTTTATGTTTGATAGATTGCTTGCCTCAGTTTCATTGGGCTCAATTTCATTTTACTTGAGATTCTTCCATTCCTTTCAATTGGTTGTTCTTTCTTTGTCTCCCCTTTTTAGTTGACTCTTTTTCTTTGTTTCTGCATTTCAAGATGTTCTATTTGCCTGCCTGTCTTCATCTAGTGGACTTCTTTGGTAGGAGTTCTGTGGGACTTAGTGGTGCACTGTCTTAAATTTGGTTGGGCTCTCTTGTTGTCCTTGGGCTTTGTCTACTGGTGGCTTCTTTCTTGATACACACACACACACACACACACATATGTATATATGTGTATATATATGTTCTGAAGAAAAATAATAAAAAGTGAAAGACCAAGAGTAATAAGTTATTTGGCATATGAGTGAAGGAAAAAAGCAAAATTAAAATGCAATTTGAAAGGGAGAAAAGAATAAACAAAAAAAACTAAAAAAATGGAAAGAATTAGAAATTAAAAAATGCAAGTTCTGAGGAAGAGCAAGTTGAAATTTTCCTCAGCTGTTGGTGTTTGCCTTATGTCTTCTTTCTGGATCTGTCTTTGGTTTTCTCTCAGCTCTAAGTGTTGCCATATTAGTCTTAAAAAAAAAAGGCTCTCTATTGGTTGTTAACCTGCCAGGCCAGTTTTACACATCTCCTAAACTTCTGCAGGCAGTTTGGGTTTGGGCTCAGTTTTCTCTTTCTGGTTGTTTAGCAAGGAAGGAGCTCAGTCTGGGCTACAATAATCACAGGCGTCCAGTTTCCAGCTCAGGCCCTCAGAACACTGTGTGGCCCAGACTCTCCACTCTGCACAGTTGTGCTCAGCTGGCACTGACAAAACACCTTGCTTTGCACCCCTTTGATCAATCCCTGAGGTATACTGAGAGAAAATCATGCCCACAATCCAACCTCCTTTTTGGCCAGGTTGCTGCACACATGAGGTCCCCGCCCAATGAACCTCAGTTTCCCTTCAAAAAATGTCTCTTTGGGCTCCGTTGCTGCTCCAAACCCTGCCTGGATTTCCACACACTCCAACTCTCTGGCAAATCCAGAGTCCATCTCAGTCATGGCCAGCCACAGCCCAGCTCCAGGTGCTGTCAGGATACTCCCCACTCTCTGGCACTATCTCAAATGGTGACTGCTGCCCAAGCTTCAGTGTGGTGCCAAGCTGTGTGTGTGCGTGTGTATGTGTGTGTGTGTGCTGCCTTCTTTTTCCCTTGATGACTTTATGCGTTCAAATCTCTCCTGATGTGGGTATACAATTTCCCCATCCTGGGAATGGATGGAGTCACTAGGCTGCTATCACTGATGTTATCCATACAGCAACCATGGTTTCTAGTACCACACTGGGGGACTTTCCCTTTTGCACATATAAATCCTCCTTACTGCCCTTTTTGAAGCATCTTCTGCACACTTTGGTTTCCAAGCTTCATAGCAGCTAAAATTTTGTTGGCTGTTCACTTTGTTTTTTGGAAGATCAGCTAAGTGTCCCATTTGAGTGCTCAAACAAATGGGCTCAGTTCCCACCTATTTCACTGCCATCATCACACCCATTAATGAGACTTTTAAAAAGAACACTGATTGAATTTGGGCTGAACTTTAGATCCATAAAGAGACAGACCAGCACATATTTTATTTTTAATTTACAGAATGAAATCTTGATTGTCAAATAAACACTACTTAAAATTAATTTTGCTTCAGAAGACTTTGGGTTAAAATTTTGTATACTCAACTCAATAAAATTTAGACATACATAAATTTAACATATGCATCTAGAGAATTTTCAGATCCTTTGTTTCTACCTGCAGGGTCCATATATCAGAGGTTACAAACTTCTGGCCTGGTAAAATAATATAATGTACAGTTGAGATAATTAAGTACTACTGACAATGTTGTCATCTTTGTTATAACACTAAACACTATTAGCATCCTATCCTGCATGGCAAATTCAACTTAAGATTTTTAAGTTGTTGCAGAGACATTAATTGTCCAAAGCTTTACATAAATAATGTGCATATTTTTGAAATTTTAGGAAAATTCATAGCTAATGCTGAATCTTTTCTTACATTAATTAACACAAATGACAAAAATGATAAAAAAGTAATTCACATACAGTAGCTTGCAAATAGAGTGGATGAAAATAGAGTTTATTATATGATTATTTCTGTATAGATCCCATAGTAAAATCCCAGAAACACTTAGTTTTCCAAAACCAATTCTTATTTCCTTTATTTCCTTATGCTGTTTTATCCAATCTTAAATAATTTATCAAATTCAATAACAAGGAAAGATTATTATGGAGTAGAGAAGAAAGCAAAAACTCTTCCAGTGATTTGAACTCATGGAGACTTAGTCCAAAGAAAAGGTATGCCTTTAGAGTAATGTAGTACAAAAGAAATCTGAACCAACTAATGCAGTTCTTTCTTCTGCTCTTATCTGGATGTGCACATACATTGGTCTTTACACTCTATTTATGATGTAAAATTTCTTGCAAAGAATATAATGTCTACTTACCAAATATTTTGGCAGATGGAAAATTGTCACATTATGTACCATGCATGAGAAGAAATTCTTAACACTTCAGGATCTTACATTACTAATATAGATTTTTATTATATTTCACTACAGAAATAGTAACAAAAGTATAGTTAATAGAATACCAGGAAGATGATGCTGATAATTATGTTAAATGCATTCATTTTGTCTCCCATCCACCTGTTCATTCATCCACCCATCCATCCAACCACTCATCCTTCCATGCATCCATGCATCCATGTGTTCACCCATTTTACGTGCTGTGAGATGTATGGGAAGAAAATGTTACACAGAACTTTCACAAACTCAACTATAAGAAATATGTTTTTAAATAACTCTACTAGATGATGGGGTTCTCCAAAATTATTGACATAAAATTTTACAAGTTTAAGGTTTACAATATGGGGATTTGATACATTTATTATATACTGCAACATGATTACCACCATAATGTTAGCTAATACCTTTATCACATCATGTAATTTAGATGATGAAAGTTTAATTGATCTTTTTCCTTGCAAATTTCTAAGCATCAAAAATTTTAACTGATATTTTATATTTTTTTATTGTTTTGAAAGCTTTCTATGTATTAACTCATTCCATCCTTTGTTGGGAACCATCCTGCCTGGTTTCAGGGACTGTAGCCTCACTAATGGACAAAAATGCCCCATGACTAGGGCTGAGTGAAAAGACCTTGGGGACATGAGCCACTTAGGAGACAGAACATATCCTCCTGGCAGGAGTGCAGCCCCTGCCTCCCTCACTTCCCTCTACTTCACCAGGGTGAATGAATGGTTAGCCAATGACAGGTAAGACTCCTCAAGGGAGGGGCAACCTAAGATAGGCACAGTTGTGACCGGCCATCAGGGAAGGACTTAGGGGTCTATAGACAAGGGGCAGAAAGACCCTCACCCCTCAGCTGTGTCATAGCCCGAGTCTTCATTCTTTCTGTGAAAGCTCCTAGTCTCTTGGCTGCTTTGCTCTCCCCACCTAACTGAGCCTGAAAACAATACCACAGGCAGCTTTGGCCTTGTACAAGAACAGAAAGCTCCTGGGGGCGATTCTGACTAGAGAAAGAATATACATTGTTTCCTTTGAGGCTTGCTCTGCCCTGTTGCTATGAAACAGACACTTGAGCTAAAACCACCCTGACCAGAGACAATCCTTATGTTTCTTCAAATATTATCTATAAATGTCAGTTTTTTCGTGACTGTAGCTTTTTGGACATTGGTTGATGAGTTTTACATGCATAGTATGTATCTCTGTGTGAGCTGAATTCAATAAAGACACAGCGGAGGAGGTGTTCAGGACCCTTCTCCTCTGAGACATCACCTTTCCCCCACAAGCAGATCATGTCTTGGTAGTTTTATTCTCATCTGTGACAGCAGGGGAGCTCTTCAGGTGTAGCCTCCCCCACCCCAACCCCGACAATCCTTGTAACAACTCTTGGAGGTAAGAGCTGTCAGTGTTCCCATAGTACAGATGGGGAAATAGAAGCACAGAAAGGTTAAGTAATTACCTAAAGTTATTCAGCTAATAAACAAAATCAGGATTTTAACTTATGCAGTACATGTCCAGGCACTGTGTTCTTAACACCTACAGCTGTACTGTCTCTCAGTAATGGAAGTGTGTTAGTCAACAATATAGCAATATTAACATTGGTAAGAATAAGAATAATAATATACACATTTTTGTTTTTTTAATAAATGTGCTACTATTGACAATTTATATATATGTTCTAGCTTAATCCTTACTACCCAATGACTTAAGCATTATTGTGCTCTATCCATAGAATAAAAAATGAGGCACAGAGTAGTTAAATATCTTATTCAAGATCAAACAGCAAGAATTTGAAGTAGGTATTTTTAATGAAAAAATAGTGACATTCATTGAAGAAGATAAATGATATAGGACACATTGCACATAGGACAATGATGCGTTAGTCCTCTGCAAAGTAGGCACGATGGAACCTCACATAGTTCTTCCAATTGTCATCAGCTACCCTATTGTATTTTCCTGAATCTCATCCATGGTCTTAAACCTCTACCCTTTCAAAGGAGATTTTAATTTTGAGAAAAGCCAGAAGTCACAGGGTGCCAAATCTGGACTATAGTGGGGGGGGGGGCTGAGTCACCTGGGTGATCCGATGTTTTTCCAAAAAGCTCTGCAAGAGACATGATGCGTGAATGGGCACATTGTTGTGATGAAGCTGCCACTCACCAGTTGCCCATAGCTGTGGCCTTCTGAAGCATTTGAATATTTTCCACAGAGGAATATTCAAACATCATGTAAAATTTAATGCATATTTATTGCTCTACTCAGTCATTTTGAATGTGATGGCTGCACAGTACACATGCTCACTCAATGGAGTATACCACCCCTACTGACTAATAGAGCAAAGTCATCACTGTTCATGCAGGTGCATTCCAGTCCATTCTCCTTGGCTTCCAGGTTACATCAATGTTGCACAAACTGTTCTTTTATATTAACAATGGCTGAACTTTTTCTGGACAGAGTTATTATGTAGATTATATACAAAGACTAAGGCATTTTAAAAAATAAAAGTAGATCACCAATCTAAACCTTACAAAAATAAATTCAAAAAATAAATACATACAATTTGTGACACTATAAAAGTCTTAGAGCAAAACACTGGCAGGAAAAGTTCATATATCCCACTAATCAATATTTTCACTCATACACCACCTGAAGTGAGGAACATAAAGGAAAGAATAAACAAATGGGACTACATCAAACTAAAAAGCTTCTGCACTGCTAAAGAAAACATCAACAAAGTAGAAAGGGAACCACCATATGGGAAAATATTTACCAATGATACCTTGGACAAGTGTTTGATCTCCAAAATATATAAAGAACTCACATATCTCCACATCAGGAAAACAAATAATCCAATCAAAAAATGGGCAAAGGACCTGAAACAGGTCTCTTTGACTCCAAAACCCTTAACTAATTTATTAAACATCTTCCATTTAAATAGGTTTAATGAAATAAATACTTGTGTCTAGATAAATAACCAAAATTTTCAAAATGAATTCAAATAAGCATTATCTAAAATTTAAGTATGAAAAATTATAACAAAATATTAAGTTACTGTTTTCACTAATCTATTGATAATCCACAGTAATGCAATCATAAAACCTTAAAATTTGCCTTTTTATTAATTGTGTAAAGCAGTGATTCTAGGTTAGGCCTATCGATGTCATACCAAGAGATACTGCAGGCTGACATGAACTTGTAAGTATTTCTTAGCTGATGTTCTCATGTAAAGTAACAATGTGGAGTGAAAAATGAAAAGAGAAAAATTTTTAAAGATTTGATGCTCTTATTTTACAGAGGAATGGCGGGAGAAAAAGAGGGAGATAAGCATCAATCTGTGTGTACCTCTTTCATGCACCCTACTCAGGACTGGGCCAGCAACCGAGGCATGTGCCCTGACTTGGATTTAAACCAGTGACCTTTTTGGGCCCACAGACTGGCAATCAATTCACTCAGTCACACAAGCCAGGGCAAGAGAAGAAAAAAAAATTTAACTGGGAGTTTATTTTAATTTTATGTTTTAATTGTAATTCAAGTACAGTTGTCTGCATTTCCCCACCACCACTCTGCCCCACCCCAGCCATCCCCATCTCCTACCCTCGATACTACCCCCAGTTGGTGTTGTCCATGTGTTCTTTATACATGTTTCTTGAAAACTCTTTCCTATTTTCCACCTTTCTCCCATTCAACCTCCCCTCTGGTTACTGTCAGTTTGTTCTTCATTTCAATGTCTCTGGTTATATTTTGATTGCTTGTTTGTTTTGCTTGTTTTTTTTTGTTGATTAGGTTCCACTTATAGGTGAGATCATATGGTATTTGTCTTTCACCACCTGGCTTATTTCACTTAGCATAATGCTCTCCAGTTCCATCCATGAGGTGGCAAAGGGAAGGAGCTCCTTCTTTCTTTCTACTGTGTAGCATTCCATTGTGTAAATGTACCATAATTTTTGATCCATTCATTTACTGATGGGCACTTAGGTTGCTTCCAGCACTTGACTATTATAAATTGTGCTGATAGGAACATTGGGGTGCATAGCTTCTTTTGAATTGGTGTTTCAGAATTCTTAGCATATAATCCCAGCAGTGGAGATGCTGGGTCAAAAGGCAGTTCCATTTTTAGTTTTCTGGGGAATTTCTGTGATGTTTTCTATGATGGCTGCACCAGTCTGCATTCCCACCAACAGTGCACCAGGGTACCCTTTTGTCCACATCTCCTCCAGTTTATGATGGCCATTCTCACCTGTGTGAAGTGGTATCTCACTATGGTTTTAATTTGCATCTCTCTGATGGCTAGTGATGCTGAGCATCTTCTGATCTGTCTCTGGGTCCTCTGTATGTCTTCCTTGGAGAAGTGTCTGTTCAAGTCCTTTGCCCATTTTTTTAAATTGGGTTGCTTGTTTTCCTGGAATGGAGTCATGTGAGCTCTTTATATATTTTGGAGATCAAACCCTTGTCTGAGGTCTCATTTGCAAATATGTTTTCCATACAGTTGGTTCTCTTTTCATTTTAGTGCTGTTTTTAGCTGTGCAGGAATTTTTTATTTTGATAAGATCCCATTTGTTTATTCTTTGTTTTGTGTCCCTTGTGTAGGGGACATATCAGTGAAAATATTGCTCCATGTAATATCTGAGATTTTCCTGCCTATTTTCTCCTCTGGGACTTTTAAAGTGCCACAACTTATATTTAAGTCTTTAATTCATATTGATTTTATTTTTGTGTATGGTGTAACTTTGTGACCAAGTTTCATTTTTTTACATGTAGCTGTCCAGATCTCCCAATACCATTTGTTGAAGAGGCTATTTCTACTCCATTTATGCTTCTTCCCCCTTTGTTGAATATTAATTGACCATAGGGACTTGGGTTTATTTCCAGGCTTTCTAATTTGTTCCATTGGTCTATGTGTCTGTTCTTACACCAGTACCAGGCTGTTTTGATTATAGTAGCCTAGTAATACCATTAAATATCAAATATTGTGACCCCTCATCCTTTGTTCTTCTTTCTCAAACTTGCTGCTGCTATTTGGGGTCATTTATGATTCCATATAAATTGTTGAAATATTTGTTCTGTATCTGTTAAATATATCATTGGTACTTTAATAGGTATTGCATTGAATCTATAAATGGCTTTGGGTATCATGGACATTTTGATGATGTTAATTTTTCCAATCCATGAACATGGTATGTACTTCCATTTGTTTATGTCTTCCTTAATTTATTTCTTCAGTTTTGTGTAGTTTACTGAGTACAGGTCTTTTACCTCCTTGGTTAGGCTGATTCCTATGTATTTTATTTTTCTTGTTGCTATATCAAATTAGATTTTTCCTCTGATTTCTGTTTCTTATATTTCATTGATGGTGTACACAAATACCTTCATTTTCTAAATATTGACTTTGTATACTTTTGTTTTGCCAAAGTTACTTATTAGGTCAAGTAGTTTTTTGTAGGAGTCTACAGGATTTTTTATAGATACTGTCATGTCATCTGCAAATAATGATAGTATTGCCTCCTCTTTCCAATTTGGATGCTTTTTATTTCTTTTTTCTTGTCTGGTTGCTGTGAATAGGACTGCCAAACTATGTTGGATACAAATGGTGAAAGTGGATACCCTTGTCTTATTCCTGATTTTAATGGGAACAATTTAGTTTTTGCCCATTGAGTATGATGCTGGCTGTAGGTTTCTTATATACAGCCTTTATTATGATGAGGAATGCTCTCTCTCTTCCCATTTTACTGAGTGTCTGTATCATAAATGGGTGCTATACCTTATCAAATGCTTTTCACTCATATTGCTATGATCATGTGATTTTTGTTTTTCCTTTTGTTTATGTGATGTATTACATTTGTTGATTTGCAAATATTGTACCATCCTTGCCTCCCTGGGACAAATCCCACTTGTTCATGGTGTATGATCTTTTTAATGTATATTGCTGGATACTGTTTGCCAATATTTTGTTGAGGATTTTTGCATTTATGATCATCAGCTATATTGGCCTGAATTTCTCTTTCCTTGCTGTGTCTTTATCTGGTTTGGGGATGAGGATGATGCTGGACTCATAAAAAGAATTTGTGAGTCTTCCATCTTCTTGGGTTCTTTAGAATAATCTGTGAAGGATAGGGGTTAGCTCTTCTTTAAATGTTTTATAAATTTCTCAGGTGAAACTGTCCAGTCCAGGGCTTTTGTGTGCCGGGATTTTTTTGATTACTGCTTTGATATCATCAGCTGTTATTGGTCTGTTCAAGCTTTCTGCTTCTTCCTCATTCAGTTTTGAGAGATTACGTTATTCTAGAAAAATGTCCATTTCACCTAGGTTTTCAAATTTCTTGGCATACATTTCTTCATAGTTATTTCTTACAATCCTTTGCATTTCTGTGGTATCAGTTGTAATCTCTCCTCCTTCATTTCCGATTGTGTTTCTTTGGGCCCTCTTTCTCTTTCCTGATGAGTCTGCTTATAGGATTGTCAATTCTGTTTATCTTTTCACAGAACCAGCTACTGGATTCATTGATCCTTAGAATTGTGTTTTTAGTCTCTATGTCATTTAATTCTGCTCTGATCTTGGTTATTTCCTTCCCTCTACTTGATCTGGGCTATATTTGTTGTTCCTTGAGCTCTTGTAGATGTAAGATTAGGTTGTTACTTGAAATGTTTCTATGTTTTTTATGTAGGCCTATAATGCTATAAACTTCCCCCTCGGACTGGTTTTTGTGTGTCCAATAGTTTTGGACTGTTGTGAGCTCACTTTCATTTGTTTCCAGAACTTGAGAAGAGAAATTTTGGTTAGCATTCTAACTCTAGAGTCCCTGCAATTAAATAGTGAATAATATTTAGAAAGTAAGCAGCAGCCACAAGGATCAGTGGATTTACTGTAGTATTTATAGTAAATTCCTTTAAAAAAGGTATGGAAGCATCCTGGACAACTGAATTCAAAAACTGTCTATGAAACAACAGTACAATTCTACACAATACAATTCTAACACAATAAAAAGAAGAATGGACAGAATGCCAGGAGCCAACTTTATAGGATAATCCTCATAGTTCCAAAACAATGATTAATGAATCAGAATGGGGAAGGAGAGTTGCTATGGCTGCCTTTCTCTTCACTAGATGTCAGTCTATTGAGAACAGATTCTACATTTTATATGTAAATTTGTAGCCTTTAGGATCTAGTACAGTTCCTGGTTATAATGTATATTTGCTTCAAAAATAAATGGAAACTTTTGTAATACAGGACTGGAGTGTTTGGATATTTCCCATGTTTGAGATCTTAGATAATAAATATACAAAAAATATACAAAAAAGATAAATGATTCCTATCATATAATTTATTAATGAGTAACATGACTCTAAATACAGGAACAATTATAAAGGATATATGGACACTAACAAGGGAGGGTAGAAATGAGGGAGGGAGGTGGGGAGGCCTGGGGTGGACTGTACTTGAACAACAATAAACAAATTAAAAAGGAAAAAGAATAAAAATAAAAATAAACAAAGGAGAAACTCAAAATATGAAAAATAAATAAAAAACAAAAAAATTATACAAAATAGGTAAATGATTTCTATCATTTAAATTATTAATGATAAATATCTGCTAACATTCAGCACTACTGACTCCTAATGCACTGCACTTAACTTTAATTTTTAATATCAAAATTTACATGTTTCAAGCATATTTTTATAGATAATTCTTATTTTTAATACTGTTAATGCCTATTTTACATAGTTTAGACCACATTGTATAATAATTGTGCATTCTGCATTAAATATGCTTACTGCATTAATTTGTAACAGTTAAAAGAAAACATTTTTAAGTATAGTTGGTATACAATATTATACAAGAGAACTATTTAGAGGGTGATAATAATTTATGAAGATATCATTATATAGTATCTGCTTTAAGAAGTTTATATTTTTCTTCTAGGGATCATACTTTTGCCATCACCATAAATGAAGATAAGAATCCAATTGACTGCTTAGATTTCAAATTTGTTGTATGTAGAATGGAATTATCCCTAATACTTGCTTGCTAAGTGCTCTTGGAGCTTCAGATTTCTTTATCTATAAACATATATACATAATTTTGACCAAGAAGTTTAAAAATGCTATGCAAAACATATAAAATAAGTATTTGGTACATGAGTACTCCACTATTTTTCCTTTTGTACATTAAACTAAAAGTATAGAGATGCTCCCTTTGATGGAAAACACTTCAGCTATCATATGATCAGTTACTTGCACTGAATCATTACTCATCTCTCCATGGGACTGACACTTCCCCTTAAAAATGGTATATACTGTGAATAAGAGCCACCACCGAACACAAGATTCACACAGGGTGAAAGTGAAATGATGTGGAAAAATATTCCATGCAAATGGAAACAAGCAAGCAAAAAACCTGTGGTACAATTACTTATATCTGACAAAGTAGACAAAACAAATACCATGACAAAGGACCCCCAAAAGAGAGACACTTTATAATATTAAATGTATCAATACAGTAATAGGATCTATCCTGGTCACATATGCATACAATATAGGAACATCTAAATATATATGAAAACTCTTGGTGAACTTTAAGTGAGAGATCAACAGCAATTCAATGATGGTAGAGCACTCAAACACTCCAGTGGCATCAATGGATAGATCATTTAGTCAAAAAGGGAGATCAACAAGGAAAGAGCTAACTTAGCAACACACTATATCCCATGGATTTAACTGATATTTACAGAATATTTTATCCCAAAGGAGCAAACTATAATCCTCCTAAAAGGCACAAGCAACATTCCCAAAGATAGAGCATGTATTAGGACACAAAATAAATCTTAACAAATTAAAGAAGATTGAAATCATATAAAGCATTTTCCTTCTTTTAGTTTCATTTTCTATTGTATGTTTTCCATTACCATTTAGTGCATTTATATCCCTCAATTTCACCATAATTACCACACTGTTGTCTTTGTCTATGAGTCCTTTTTCAATTTTGCTTAATCCCTCTACCTCTGATCCTTCCCCCATCACCTGTCTTCCTGCTCTCTATGACTCTGTCTGTATTTTGCTTGTTAGTCCAGTTTGTTCATTAGATTCCACATATAAGTGAAATCACATGGTATTTGTCTTTCTCTGACTGGCTTATTTCACTTAGCATGATTCTCTACAAGATTATCTATACTGTCACAAAGGGTAAAATTTTCTTCTTTTTCCAAGACAAAGAGAGAATCTTAAAGGCAGCAAGGGAGAAAAAGGAAGTAACATACAAGGGAGCCCCAATTAGATTAGCACCCGACATCTCAGTGGAAACACTCCAAGCCAGAAGA
>PVKU01011341.1:0-44201 GCA_004027475.1 Anoura caudifer | reverse complement strand
TGTCCTATATTTTCTATCTCATCTCTAATTTCTACCTGTAAAATAAAAGAAATATATGAATTAGACCTGGGGTGTCAAACTGATTTTCACTGGGGGCCACATTAGCCTCACAGTTGCCTTCAAAGGGCTGAATATAATTTTGGGACTATATAAATGTAACAACTCCTTAACTAGGGTCAAGGAGCTCGGTGCTGCTGCTGGGTAGAAACAAGGTTCTGGGCCAGATAAAACAAGGTGGAGGGCTGGATTCAGCCCATTGGCCTTGAGTTTGCCACCTGTGAATTAGACCAACAATAAATAAATGAAATCAGCAGCTCAGAAAGCAAGAGTTTAAACTTAAAAAACAAAAATAAGTTAAAAAAAAAAAAAGCCAGCTTGATTGTGGTGGGGTTCTGCCCGCAGAGCCCCATCCATCCGTTATGGATGAGAATAAAACTACCAAGACATGCTCTGCTTGGGGAGGAGAGGTGGCCAATCTCTCAAAGGAGAAGGACAAGAGCCCCTTCCTCAATGGTTTTTATTAGGTTTGTAACACACAGGAATACAGGTAAAGCTCATCAATCAATGTCAGGCAGCAAGGATCAAACAATCGATAACATTTCAAAGAAATCTGAGGGGTTAACCTGAGTCAGTGTCTGTCAGGTAAGGGGGTTGCAAAAACTTTGGGAGACAATCTCATTTCCTCATCAGACTCTTATCATTTAAATGATAGCACTCTTAGCAAAGCAGGTTTCACAGGACTTTACAAATTCTTTCTTATGCTGGATCACCTGGGGAACAGCTCTGGCCAGCACAGGGCTGCACTGCCCTCACTCATAGTTTCAGGCTTAAGTGGATTAGAGCCAGGAAGCAAGAGATAAGAAAGACTTCTCCTAGATGGAAATGGGGACTCAGGTTATGTCAAAATAGCCGGGGGGGGGGGGGCGGGGGAGGGTCCATCACCCCCTCTTTGCTGCAGGCCCCCTGAGTCTTTCCTTGAGGGCCTTCCAAGTGGTTGTGCCTGACTTGGGTTGCCCCTCCCTTGAGGGAATCTTACCCATCATTGGCTAACTGACCAAGCATTGGGGGCCAGTTATGGATGAAGCAGAAGGGGTGCTCCTTCCAGGGAGATAAGCTTTGTCTCCTCAGTGGCTTACAGTCTGAAGGTCTCTCACTCAGCCTAGTCATGGGGTGGGGGGTTACAACTCCTGAAACCAGGCCCAACGGTTCCCAACACTTGATGAATTTTATTAACATTTCAGTAGAATTTAGGCCTTCTGAAGAGGGTGGAAAAGATTCCACCAAGTGACATTGAAATAAACACTTTAGAACTCTTGACTAGCTAGGGAAGAAGGTAGTAATTTTATTTAATTTCTTTTTAGGTTCATTTATGTAAAAGAACTAAGAGTATTACTGCTCTTGGCAGAATACAATTGTGATAGCAGCCTTTGTATTCAGTGCACTGGAAATATCAATGAATGTCTCTAGCTGAGAGAGACACATTGGAAATATTTTCAAATATTACATGCTTATACATATTATTTGTGTCCTCTGATATTTGCCTCCTTTGATATTTCAATTTTGATGAACTTTAACAAAATCTTAAATGATACAGTCATCCAAATTATTGTCTCATAAGCATATAGATACAAGAGAATTTGCTAATTCAACAACCTACAGTTGATAAATTACACTACATGCACCAAAGTGTGCTTATGTGGTTAATTTTAAACACAGCAGGATTTAATCGTGTCTATAGTAAGAAGCTACACAATGCTGAGAAGGATGTCTTTGAGCATGAAAATAAATCATATACTCTTTGTATCCTATACAATTTATTCTCCCCCAATATTTCCCCTATTCTTCCAGGATAGTTAATAATTAAAGACTTCATTAATTGCTTATATATAGGATTTGGGGAATTGAATTCCATTAGCACTGTGACATGAACCCACAAATACTATAAATTGCATCTATACAGAATATTTTCTGATAGATTCAGTGTTTGTAGTGTCTTTTTTTTAGAAAATCCAAACAATACAGATATTTTTTATTTTGCTGAAAAACAAACTATAGTAGTAACTTTATCAGAACAACTGCATTTTTTTCTTGATAGTTGGGGAAATAATACTTTAAAAGAATCAAAATGGAGTGATGAAATCATGCAGAAACAGAGCATATATGATATATTCTCATTATTGCATATCATCTTAACCATTTGAGTAAAGAACAAAAATGAAAGATAAAATATATATGATTACATATTAATATATTACTAATATAATATAATATACCCTTATGTTGAAAGAGTTTTGTAAATGTCCTGTTTAGCATCTATATGTAAAGTGATAGAAATTATATAAAATGTTTAAGCCTATGTATAAAAACTAAAAGATTAAGAACAAAGATAAAAATTGATGCATGATAGGTAGGAGTAGTGAATGATCTAACCATTTTAGTTTGTTTTCCAATGAAAATAATGTCACTTCGGATCTGATGAATTCCACCTCTTCATTCTTAAGTCATGAATATTGCCTATGATAATATTTAAATTCAGCAATTATTTAATAAACATCTGATGTGTATCTAGTATTGGACTTAATCTTGTAGAGACATACAATATGGTATAAAATGCCTGCCATAAATGTTATTTCAGTTTAGCTCACAGAATAAAACTCACTTTGAGCTCTTAGAATGCAATAAAAGAATAGTTTGTTTCCCAGTTCTTCTTGATCAATTCTCAGCAGTGGTATGCAGCTGATGTACACATAGCTATGAGGGCCTTTCCATCACCAAAATAAGTAGAACCATAATATGCATCAGTGAAGGAGAAAAAACATTTCCTTCTCCCCTTCTAGATTCTTCTGTTTCAATAATTAAATTGACAGGAGATTGAACAGGAAAAAGTCTAGTGTAATTTTTTGCGTACAAAGGTCTCATAGACACAGCTTTTATATATTTTAGAAAGGAAACAATAAATCTGTGAAGAGCTGACAAGACAAAGAAACTTATGTTTGGGTACTGATTAGCAAAGAAATTAAGCAGAATTTATTTATACAGACTTTTCAGAACAAAGTTCCTATGGCGATGAGGACATGGATTTACCTCCTGGTGCAGGGAGGGTATCTTTCACATGGGAGATTTATTTCATGCTTTCAGGGGAACAGAGAGGTCAGGGGGTCCTTCTTGCACTGGCTGTTTCTCAAGTAACTTTAACTCATAGTAATCAATATGTCAAAGTAGTATATTTTGGGTGGCGATTTTTGCTTCCCTATAAGCTAGTATTTAAGTAGCACTTGTTATGTGCCAGGCACTAAGTAAAGCATTTTATAGTCATTAACACTGACAATAGATGTGTGAGATCATTTTCTCATCCCTTTCAGCAGGAGAGGAAAATGCAACTTGGAGAGGCTAAGCACATTTCCTAATGTCTCATGGGTATTAAATATTAGAAGTAAGATGTGAATAGAACTCTATGGAATTCTACTCCCTGCGCCCTTCAACACTCTATGGTGCTGCTCCTGCAGAGCACACAGGATCCTGGGATGGACTGGGACTCTGGGAAAGGACAGAAGGGAAGAAGAAACTGAAGGGAATTACTGAAGGGAATTGAGTGGGTGGGTGAGTGATAGGAGGAAAATAAAGAAGGGGCATGAAAGAGCCAGAGAGGACCTTTTGCTTGTGTGAGGTAAATTCCCTGTGAACAGAAAGATACCTTGGGAAAAATAAATAAATATCTTAATACATTATATTCAAAATGTTGATATGCTCAAAGTGTTGACATTAACAATAAATTCTTTGGGACAATGCAGTTTATTTTATGTGCCGTCGGATGGAGAAGTATCTGGCTGAAGGCCTGGGATACTAGCCGAAAACTCAGGAGAGCCGGTTAAGGTTGGAGTGGGCCTGCAGGCTCCAGCCTGAACTCTTGGGTCTTGATCTAAACTGAGAGTCATTTTCCAGACCAAATATTTCTTCACTTCTTAGGCTTTTGGTCTGTCAAAACCTAATAAAAAATCAAATGTAATTAATGACTGATTACATGATTCTTACATCAAATTCAGACATGTATAGGCTTCCCAGTTTTCAATTCTACCAGAGCTGAATTCATAAATAACACATAGAAACTAAAATATTTATCAAAAATCCAGTGAAATCTGGGATTTGCTTCAAAATACTCAAGGAAAAAGGTAGGAGACTAGATGAAACAAGAATGGCAAATTATTGATCATTATTGGAGATGCATAACAAGTATACAAAGGCTCTTGACAACTTTTTTCTTTTTTAATTAAAAATATATAAATTAATAAATTAAATATATAATTTAATAAATTAAAAATATAATGTGTAGGGGCAAATAGATAAGTTTAATCAAGATTTATATAGGACCCCTGGCTAGTGTGGTTCAGTGGATTGGGTACCAGCCTGTGAACCAAAGGGTCACTGGTTTGATTCTCAGTCAGGGCACATGCCTGGGTTGTGGGCCAGACCCCCAGATGGGAGCATGTGAGAAGCAACTGGTCCATGTATCTCTGACATATAGATGTTTCTCTCCCTTTCTTTCTTCCCCTCTTCCCATTTGTCTAGGAATAAATAAATAAAATCTTTTTAAAAAGATTTATATGGGAGATAATATATATTATATATAATACATAATATACACATTATATATAATAAGATCTTATGTATATATATCTTTAAAAAATTATACAGGACATAATATAATCATATATAATATATTATATTATATATGTTATATATTATATTACACCATACAAAACATACTATCATAGTATATAATATACACTTATCACATGATATATTGCATGATATATCATAATATATATTATTGTATATGATACCTATCCTATAATGTATAACAATATAGTATGTTATACATTACATATTATATTTGATATATAATAAGATATACCATATATCATATATTATCTCCTATACAGATATTTTAAAAAGATATTATTATATAATATATAACATATTATATATTATGCCCAGAAATATTCCAGTCATTCTTAGTATTACAAGAACATTTTGTGCAACATCACTGTAGCCTGGCAGCCAAGGAGAATGGAATGCTATGTGCATGTGTGAAGAATGATGACTTCACTGTACTAGTTGGGGTGGGAGGAACAGTAGTCCCAGTTGAGTGAGCATGCGTACTCTGTGGCTGCTGCATTCAAAATGACTGAACAAGTAGGACAACAAATGTGCATCAAATTGTGCATTAAGCTTGAACATTCCTTTTCAGAACCTATTGGCATGATTCAGAGGATCACAGCTATGGGCCACTGGTGATTGGCAGCTTCATCACAACAATGCATCTGCTCATGCCTCATGTCTCCTGCAGAGTTTTTTGGCAAAACATCAAATCACCCAGGTAAGACTCAACCCCTCTACAGCTGAGATTTGGTGCCCTGAGACTTCTGGCTTTTCTCAAAACCAAAATTACTTTTGAAAGGGAAGAAATTTCAGACTATAGATGTGATTCAGGAAAGTATGATAGGGCAGCTGATGGCAATTGGGAGAACTGTGTGAGGTCCCAAGGTGCCTACTTTGAAGGGGACTCAGGTGTCATTGTCCTATGTAAAATGTTTCATATAACATGCACCTTCTTCAATAAATGTCTCTAGTTTCCATAGTACATGGCTGGATTCCTTCTGGACAGACATATATCTCTACTCATTCTCAATAGACCATGGTTATTTTGAACTGTTTTGAACATATTATTTTGAACATATTTGCAGTTTAGAATGTCATGTTTAATCAGTCTGTTAAAAAGCAGAATTCTACCCTTGGTACTTTAATTTAAACTTGTATTCCATCTTGTATACTTACTTTTGTAGAAATAATATTATCTCTTTTACTTGACATTTTGATACCAAAACTTCGCATTATGAATAAAACAATACATTAGGGAGAATAGAGATGTGTTTTAGAAATAAGACTGTAAGTCTCCTCTAAGCTATTTTCTCAACAATTTTGAGGTGAAGAGGATTTAAGGATTTGTTCTGCCTTTAAGCTTTAGTTTCATAAATACTTGCCATGCTCTTTTTATGAGTCAGCAGAGAACTCCTTTACATAGAAACACACCTGAAGTACCCTAGATTCCGCTGCACATTTTGAAGATACACAGCAATTCTCTCCCTGAAGCTTGCCATTTTAAGTTTAGAGAATTTGAACAATTCAGATTCATTTTTTTTCAATTAATAAAAAAGCAGGATGTCCTGAAAAATCTTTTGATATGGCACCACTTATTTAAACTTAAACATTAAAAAAACCCCTTAAATTTAGGAGGAAGAGCAATGACAGTAAATATATTTTAAAACAAGAGTTATAAATGATAAACACAATGCCAGCTGGGGCAGAATAAGAGAGAATTTACAGAGAAAAAAAGAGTGACTATAGCCTGGCAGCTATATGCTGAGTCAAGTTTACTGAAGCGTACCTCTCCCACTGCAAGAAAGGGGGTGCCGAGGCACCAAGGCAGCAGCCTTCTCCAGCACACCGGTCGGTGTATTGCGCATTAAGATGGCTAAATGTTGGTGAAACATTCTTGGTTATCTTTAAAGTAAAATATATTACAAATAAAATTTGGGAACTATGTGTGTGAGTTTGCTTCCCCACTAACACAAAAGAGTCATACTTTATAAGTATTTTAATAAAAGTGAGACTTGAAACTAAGTATCAGTGAAAACTTTCATATCTCCTGTTAAAACACTTGGACTCCAACCTTACCAACAGGGCTTAAATTGCTCTGTGAAACTGTTTTCAGTGGATGGGAACTTTAACTCTCTGATGGCATTTAAGAGCAAATGGATCCTTGGATATTGGCTAAATGAACCACTAGGTAGAATAAAAACAATTTGATATTTTGTTTCTTATCCAAATATTTTGTTTCTTTTTTAATTTTTATTTTAATTATTGTTCATGTACCATTTTCTGCCTTTTACTCCCATCCCAGCCCACCCCCCCCAGCCCTCCCAGCCTCCCTCTCATTTCCACCTCCCCCTCCCCCATTTTTTTCTATGTGTCCTTTATACTTGTTCCTGCAAACCCTTCCCCTTTTCCCCTGAAATTCCCTCCCCTCCCCCTTCTGGTCACTGTCAGCCTTTATCTTTAAAGATTCTTACATTGCTCAAATCGATGTAAATTGATCATTAAAACAATAATAATATGAGGACCTTGAGATAAAGGAAGTTTACATGCAGTTCATTCAAAATAATTCAGTGGTAATAATTATGTACTGAAAAAAATCTGGGTGGAAACTAGATTTAAGAAAATAATTTATGTCAGTGGTTGTATGGCAAGATATAACAAAAGACTATAAAAGCTTTCCATCATCAGTATCGAATCAGTGTTGAATTGTCTATACACTTCATTTTTAATCCACCACACCAAGAAATATAACCCTCCAGCACAATATCTGAAATCAATTGCTATTTCATTTATTAAATTAAATCTGTCTGTAATTAAAAAATTTGAACCTGGAAGGGTTTTACTTGAACACTAAACTATATTCTTTTCTTTTTTAACTTTAAATTTAGGTTCTTATTTCTCTATCATGTATCTATCATCTGATATTTGTAATCATTTGTTAATGCTTGGTATTATCTGGTTTAACCCTCTTTCTAGAAGAAAAGTAATGTGAGATTCATAAAGTAATCATGTAATCCTAATTGTTATGGATAAATTACACATTAGTTGTGCAATTTTTCAGCATCTAGGGCTCATTTGACATAATTAGAATTCAATTATTTAATTGCTAATTGGAATTAAATCAAATTATTCTGGTTTAAAGATAATATACAGGGAATACTTTACAGAATATAAAGTCAGTGTTGTTTCCATGCTTTTGATATTTATAATATTGGCAAAATCAAAAGCATATTATATATCAATTAAATTAGCTAGGATTATGAAATTAAAGGACAGTAATAGCTCCAAATGATCAGTTTATATAACCAAAGTGTCCATGTACCTTTCTAATTATTTGCTTGGAAGACATTGCACATATTTCATGAGCCTATCATCATTCAAGGCTATTTTAAAATTTCCTTATTTGTTTTCCATGACATAAAAATAAAACCAGATTCATTTCTTTAGAGTGACATCTTTTAACCAAAAGTAGTATCAGCCAGTTAGATCAGATATATTATTCACCAGGATGGCACTCAAATTGCATTTGGGTTTTTTGAGGACAATTCAAAAAATGAAATTCATCCTCAAAGAATGAAGATATGTCAATCTCAAGTATATTATATCATTTGTGTCTCAGGGATTTTTTAAATTGAGATTAAAACAAGAATAAATATGACATTCTTTTAATTATATAATTCAAAGGCATTTAATTTGATCTTTGGTATAACAACTTGAATCTACACAGTAGAGAGTTTGTTGAAATTTCAGATATTATTTTATCCTCTTTAATAACATAAAATTGTACCCTGCACATAGAGATGCTTGAAAAAATCAAACATTTGTCATATTTAAACTGATAATCAGTGTGCGATTTGATTTTTGGAACCCTGAAGTGGTGAGTGTAGAAGATTCTGAGTTCACAGTCATCTGAAGATGTCACCATCCTGCTCTCTCCTTCTGTCTGTATGACTGGGGCACACATATACATGCACAAAGAATGTCCTGGAAAAATCATCCTGTTATCTTTAATGAAAGTTACTGGTGGGACACCAAATACACCTAAGATGACATTAATTGTTTTGAGCAAAATATACAATCAAAATTGTTACCCAGTCACCTGAATTTGCTTTACATAGATGAGATGGTCAGGAAAATACCAACTTATTCTCTAATTATATTCCTCATACTATTTTTCAAGGCATATAAGAACTTATTTTGCTACCTGCTATAATTATTACCACAGGATTAATTTCTCTTTGGTGTAGTGCTCCTAAGTCATTAATTCAAATAACATTCTCTAGGTAAAGTATTTTGTGGGTAGATGTCATGTTTGATGGATTATATGACCCTTGATTGGATGTATCAAAAGCATTGTAATAGAATGACAGTTGGTTTCTACACTTAAAATAATATAAAATTTAGAATTTGGTCCAAAGTAAAACTGAGTTTTAGTATATTACCAAAAGTACTGAAGAAAAATCAGAAATTATAATTAAATCACAATTTTATCTATGGTGCTGGAAATAAATTTTTTGTTTATCAATTATTTTGCATAATGTGATATTATTTTTGAAATGAAAACTGGCTTTTTAAACTAAAGGTGGTCAGGTGTTTTCTAACCATAACTTTCTGTGGCTAAAGTTATTGTTTTAAAGTTTTCAGACACCTTTCTCTAAAACAAATGAAAAACTTTTGTGTTAAAAATTAAAAGTTTCCCTTTGATTATAGCCCATAGTGCACATCATGGTAAAGAGTTTCCACATTACATAGTTACCATAATGCTTTGGTTTCCATAATGCTGCCACAAAACATAAACTACAGTTCTTTAAAATGTGAACATGTATGTACATCTCAGCTAAAACTGCATATTTTGTAATATTAAGTTATTCATATATGAGCTATACCAGGTGGGATACAGTCTCTATTCTCCAGGAATTCAGATGCAAACTTAAAGAGCAAGACTTTTACCTTTTTTTATTTTTGAAATTAAAAAAATGTGTTTTTTTATTGTTTAAGTACAGTTGTCTCCATTTTTCCACCACCACTTTCCCCTGCCACAACAATCCATATCTCCCACCCTCAATCCTTCCCCCTTTGGCTTTGTCCATGGGTCCTTTATACAGGTTCCTTGATGATCCTTCCCCTATTCTCTCCCATTATCCCTCTCCACCCTCTTCTCTGGTGACTGTCAGTTTGTTCTTTATTTCCAGGTCTCTGGTTCTATTTTGCTTGCTTGTTTGTTTTGTTGATTAGGTTCCACTTATAGGTGAGATCATATGGTATTTGTCTTTCACTGCCTGGCTTATTTCACTTAGCATAATGCTCTCCAGTTCCATCCATGCTGTTGCAAAGGGTGGGAGCTCCTTCTTTATTTCTGCTGCATAGAATTCCATTGTGCAAATGTACCATAGCTTTTTATCCACTCATTGACTGATTGGAACTTAGATTGCTTCCAGCTTGTGGTTATTGCAAGTTGTGCTTCCATGAACAATGGGGAGCATAGGTTCTTTTGGATTGGTGTTTCAGGGTTTATAGACTATAATCCCAGCAGTGGAATTGCTGGATCAAAAGGCAGTTCCATTTTTAGTTTTTTTTTTTTTTTTCAGGAAATTCCATGCTGTTTTCTACAGTGGCTGCACCGATATGCATTCCCACCCACAATGTACTAGGGTTCCATTTTCTCCACAACTTCACCAGCACTTACGTTTTGTTGCTTTGTTTATGGTGGCTATTCTGACTGGTGTGAGGTGGTATCACATTTTGGTTTTAATTTGCATCTCTCTGAAGGCTAGTGATGCTGAGCATCCTTTCATATGCCTCTGAGCCCTCTGTATGTCCTTCTTGGAGAAGTGTTTGTTCAGGTCCTTAGCCCAATTTTTAATTGGATTGTTTATTTTTTGATGTTGAGTTTTATAAGTTCTTTACACAGTTTTGTGTCATTGTCAAATACATTATCCCATTTAGTGGGTTGTTCTTTTAATTTGCTTATGATTTCCTTTGAGGTGCAAAAACATTTTAGTTTAATATAGTCCCATTTGTTTCTTTTTTTCTTTTGTTTTCTTCTCCCAAGGAGATACATCAGAAAAAATAATGGTATGAGAAATATTTGAGATTTAACTGCCTTTGTTTTTTTCTAGAATTTTTGTACTTTCAAGTCTAACATTTAAATCTTTAATTCATTTTGAGTTTATGCTTGTGAATGGTGTAAAAGATGGTCTAGTTTCACTTTTATGCACTATTCAATTTTGCAACACCACTTATTGAACAGACTATCTTTTCTCCATTGTATGATCTTGCCTCCTTGTCAAATATTAATTGACCATAAAAGCATGGGTTTAAAGATTTTATTTATTTATTTTTAGAGAGAGGAGAAGGGAAGGAGAAAGACAGGGAAAGAAACATCAATGTGTGGTTGCCTGTCACGTGCCCTCTACTGGGGACCTGGCCTGCAACCCCAGCATTTTCCCTGACTGGGAATCAAACCAGCGACCCTTTGGTTCCCAGGCTTGTGCTCAATCCACTGAGCCACACCAGCTTGGGCTGAGCTTCTTATTATGTTCCATTGATCTATATGTCTGGTTTTATTGCAGTACCATGTTGTTTTGATTACTATGACCTTATAATATAGTTTGATATTAGCTGGTATGATTCCTCCAAATTTGTTCTTCTTTCTCAACATTGCTGCGACTATTCTGGGTCATTGTGATTCCATATACATTTTTGGAATATTTGCTCTAGTTCTGTGAGGTAACCATTAATATCTTGATAAGAATTGCATTGAATCTACAGATTACTTTGGATAACATGTTTATATTAATGATGTTAATTCTTCTTATCCATGAACACAGTATATGCTTCCATTTATTTATATCTTCTTCAATTTTGTCTTCAGTATCTTATAAATTTTTGATTAGAGGCTCTTTACCCCCTTGGTAAATGATTTATTCTTAGATATGTTATTTTTTTGATGCAATTGTAAATGAGATTTTTTTTTAGTTTCCCTTTCTGATAGTTCATTATTGGTATATATAAATGCAACTGATTTTGGATATTTATTTTTTATTCTGCTACTTTACTGAATCCATTTATTAGTTCTAGTAGGGTTTTGGTGGAATCTTTGGGGTTCTCTTATGGAGTATCATGTCATCTGTAAAAAATGTTACATTCTTTTAAAAAATTCTGTGGTGTTTGTGGTATTTATCATTCCATGAAAATAGTTTATCAGATTTGTTTCTCATGTTAAATAATTATTTTTCATTTACTTTTGCATTTTTAGTTTTGTTCATTTTTCCACAGATTTATAAATTATATAAGCTTTAGCTTCATAAAACTTGATAGTTTTTTGCCTAGAAATTTCTTTACCTTACCTCATGTCTATTCTAGACTTATTCCCATTTGATTTCCATTACTTTCAGTATTGATCATCTTTGATCCAATTTCTTTTAAAATTGCAACTATGAAATTATTTCTAAATTACATACCTGATATCATTATTTAAAAAGAAAACTAATAGTTCTCCAATGATCATAGGATAGGGTATAAATTCATATGTATTTATATTTATTTTGGTTATTAATGTTACTATAATAATTAGCTCATAAATTTATTATCTTACTTTTCTTGAGATCTGAAGTCATAAAATCAAGATCCAGCAGGGTCTTTGTACAGGCTTCAGAGAAGAGTCTGCTTCCTTGCCTTTTCCAATGTCTGAAACTATGCGTTTCTTCATTCGTGGTAACTTTCTCCATTCTTAAATTCAGAAGTGTGGCAGCTTCAAGTTTTTTTTTTTCCTTTCTGAAATCTGCTTCTGCAGTCACATCTCTGTTTCTGAATCTGACTCTACTATCTCTTCCCTCTCTTATGAAACATTGTAATTATGCTGAGCCCACCAAGATAATGCAATATAATGTCCTCATCTCAAGACTCTTTATGTAATTACATCTGCAAAGCCCCTTTTGCCACATAAGTTAATATATTCATGGTTTCTAGGAATTAAGAAAAGACATGTCTAGGGCATTACTCTTTCATCTGCTGTGTATTTGGCATATCTATTCTTTTAACTAGCACATCTCTACATTTCTTTCTCTTTCACTACATACCACCCCCTCATATAATACAATAGCCTCCAGAATAGTAACATAAACAAAAAATTATTTTTGCCCCTGATCACCCCTAAGTTAATATGTTTGGTCTTTTATAATGTGCTCAAGCTAAGTACTCATTTAATTTTTATGACACCAGGAAAGATGGTTATCCACCTTTAATAGGTGAGGAAATTAAGAGGTTTGTACATGTATACAAGGACATGCAGCTACAGAATCTGAATCCAGACTGAGACTTAACCTACCCACGTACCCTTTTAACTGTTAACTTCTATTGCATTATGTTGGATTTTCCTCCAAACGATTTTCCAGATACACCAGGAAGTTTCATAATGCCACTTTTCCTCCATAGTTTCTCTCTGCCTTTTACCCTTTATTTAAGATTCAGCTCAATTATCATCACCTGTGAAGCTCTTTCCAAATCTGCTCACCCTATGTAATTTTCCACACCCTCCACTGTATGCAAAATTCACTTCTATTGCCCACCCCCTATCATCTCCAAGCATTTATTTATCTACAAGTCTCCATTTTCAAGATCCCAAACCTTTTGAGGCAAGAAGCCCTGCCTGCAGCATTGTATTTTCCAAGAACCTTCTGTTATAACTGAGAGGTAGAAGGCACTTAGTAAATGTTAGTTGAATAAATAAAGTGTAAAAATATAGTAAGTGAGGGTAATAAACTTTGCGTAGGAGGGTGAGGTCACACAGTGATAAACAGCACTGTTAGTTTCAGAGTTACAAGTATGCAGAATGATTAAAGTACATTGTAAAATAGGGATGAGCATCAGAAAGAGGTGGAGAGACAGGGAAGGGAAGCTCACAGGAAGCTGTACCAACTATGGAGATGAGACTCTATCCACTCTCTTCTCCAGAGCCAAGGAGATGAGGTTCTGGGATATAATGGCAAAATTTGATCATGAAATGGATATTAAACTTGCATTTTAATTAGTTTTTGTTGAATAACTGATTTCAGGACCATATGTGATTACTTTTCTCCTCCAATTCAGTGTGGTAGGATTAAAATTACATCTTTAGTCATCAGTTCTATCATGAAATAGCTCAGTATCAGCACTTGCATTCTGTTAACATCATGCATCACCAGTTTTTTAAGCAAAATGAGAAGCTGAGATGTTGGCATTCTATAGACCTTGGTTCCTCAGTTCTGGTTATCAAGGGGAGAGAGGATACATATGTGTGTATGTGTGTGTGCGTGCACATGGGTGTGTGTGTGTATATATATATTTACACACTCTCTCTATATACACACACACATATTTACACTCATTAACAAGTTTTGTTAAAGGGAATGCCCTACATTAAAAAAAGATACCCTAACTTTAAATGTTTGGTGATGAAGTAGGCTTAGGAATTAATGATCAGATTTTCAGTTAATACCACATAACATAGCATGTCTATGAGAGTGGAGACCAATTTGCATTATTTTTATCTGTGAGGAGTTTGAATATTAACCCCCCCCCCCACAAAAAAAAATAGGAGTACCCTTCCAGGTCAGTAGAAGGCATCATTCAAAAAGTCAAGGAAGCAATTGACTCCTCCCATGTGACTAAAGATGTATAGTATCTTTATGGGAAGAAACTGCATTATTATTTAGCCTATATTAACACCTAGATGAAAATGCACACATAAATATGTTGTCTGCAATAATGCAAGTAATTACTGTTATGTTTATTTTTCATATTGAAAAAAGATGCTTAAAAAGGTTATTTTCAGTATTACAAAGTTGGTGAGCAGTGGAGCCAACACTTTACCTCAGTTGTGCCAGCCTCTAAAACTCGTGGTATTTTCTACCACATTTTCCTCCCTCATTCAAGGGAAACCAAATAAATATTTGTTGTGTGCATTTTTGTTTATGAAGCAGGACAATATCTGCCCTTGAGAGCTTCAAACTCAATATGTAATTCATCATTTCCACCTCTTACATGTCATGATCCTCCTTTTATCACTTAGGAAATGGAAGCAACATAGTTACAAAGTTGACTTTTAAAAATAAATAATTTTCATAAATGATACTCATGTGTGACACCAATAATACTTCTGAATGGAGAAAATGGGAGAGGGGTGGTAAGTTCTATAATTAGGTGTTAAAACTCCACTGTCATTGCAATTTCATCAGATTTAATAGTGAGATAAACCTTTGTTCATTAACGCTTGCAGTGTGCCGAATACTGTGCTAGACATTAGAAAGCCCATGACAAACAGAGAGAGTGTCTTCAGAGAAAATGAATAATTTAAAAAACAATTACAATAAAGTTTGTTAAGGGCCATGAAAATGCATTTCAAGATAGGGTACATACCTGCAATGGAATGCTACTCCACCATAAGAAAAAAGAAAATACTGCCATTTGTGACAACATGAATGAATCTTGAGAACACCATGCTAAGCAGAGTAAGCCAGACAGAAAAGGTCAAGGACCATATGATTTCACTCATAGGTGGGGTATAAAACTAAAAGCAATAAATAAACAAACAAACAGATATTCACAGACACAGACAATATATGTTGGTTACCAGAAGAAAATGGGGTGTAGGAGACAGTAAAGGGTAGAGAGGGTCATCTGTATGGTGATGGCAGAAGATTTGACTTTGGGTGGTGGGCATACAATGCAACATACGGATGATGTGTTATAGAATTGTACACTTGAAATTTATATAATTTTATTAACCCATATCATCCCAATAAGGTTCATTTTTAAAAAGGGAGAAAGAAAATGTATTTCAGGAGATTTTAACCTAATCTGGAATGGTCAGGGAAAGTTTCTGGGTAGAAGTAATGTTTAAGTTTACAAAAAAGAATGAATGTGAATTGAAGAGTTGAAAAGGGATGTGTGATGCCAAACTGTGAACCATTACCAGATGGTCCTGTATCCCTGTGTCGTTAAGGGATAGGCTTCTAGGAGTGAAATAGTAAAGTAGAGGGAAGGTAAATGGCCAACTATATTGAAGGTCCTGTCTCTCACAGTTTACTATTCAATATTAAGAAATAAAAAGCACCAGAAGAATGTAACAGGTATGATATTTCACAGTTACAACAGTCCATATAACGGAGGTGTAAAAAATGGAATTTTTTGACTAATTTTTGAGCCTCTCTCAGATCACTTACTATATAAGCTGTCAAGTGAATTCAGTCCAGTTGTACAACTTTTTAGGCCACTTAGGAAAAGCTTAGCCACTTCAGGAGCACTTTAGTGATGCTCAAATACAAATGTCCATGTCATCGTTTTCCTTAAGGATCCTTTTCCTTTTATCTCTCCCATCTTACTTTTAAACTCACAGGATGTGGGCTCTGCATGCTAGTTCTCAGCAGTGGTGTTTAGCACAGTGTGTGTGTAGTGCTGGTGGTAAGGGAAAGAGGGGGCACATTTAAATTCTTAGCTAAGAAGCATGGCGGTAGTAATGACACAGCATGTCACATTAGACTCAAGATCTGGTTTAGGCTGGCCTGGGTGGTGACATCCATGAATCTTAGATGGAGCCAGGTGCTGGCCTTGGTAAACATTCAGCCCCCTCAGAGCTCCACATAGGCAGTGCATGTGTACCTGTCTCAGGGAACCTCTTTTTCTTGGGGTAGTTTCTTAGCTCACTCTGCCAGCCAGTCTCAACAGTTTACTCTGTGCCTATGGGAAACTTACACATGCCCTTATGCCACCCTCAAATCATGCCCAGCATCACTATTTTTTTCACAGAACAGATTTAGAGAGTTTCTTTCATGTGCTGCAGTGGGGAAACAAGACATCAGTCTTTACTTTACTTAAATTTTCCCTGATCTTAGAAGGAATTCCTTTGTTCCCTTCTCTACCTTGCATGACTTGCATTGGAAGAGGGGACACGAAGACCATGTTCTCTACTCTGCCGTCATCTATCTCTTCTCTTGGTGTCCACTTTATTCCTAGCTCAAGGTTTCTCAACCTTGGCACTATCAACACTTGAGGCCAATTTATTCTCTTACGTGGGTCTGTCCTGTGCACTGTAGGATGTTTAGCAGCATCCCTGGTATCCCTGATCACTGGATTGCAGTATCACATATCCAACTCTACCATTCAGAAATGTTCCCAGAAATGGCTAAATGTCCTGTGCATGCAAAATTGCTACTCATCCATCCTCTCCCCAAATGGAGCAATTTTGTTCACTCGGTCAAAAAGGAGATACCTTAATTCCATCAAAGCAAATTATCTGAGGGCTCTGCCATCTAGGGTGGCCGGGGAGTTGTGCCACAATCTCCCCCACTCCTGCAAACATGGCACTGTAAGTGTGGGGCAAGTGTGGCTCAATCTGTTCGCTGTGCATAATAAATTCACATATAAACATAAATGGACAACAGAAATTTGTGTTGGAACAGTGGAAAACACCAATTTTGCACAGGAAACTTAGGGAGATGTTTACTGTAGTCTGCCTGAAATTGGGACAAAACTGAACAAACAAGATGAGTTTGGTGTTTTGGAAAATGTGAAAGCTGCTGGTGAGATTTCTTTCCCTCTATCAGAAGTAACTGAAATGAATGAAGCTCTTGCAGAAAATCCAAGACTTGTCAACAAATCTTGTTATGGAGATGGTTGGGTGACAAGGAGTAACCCTTCAGAACTATGTGAACTGATGGGTAAGGAAGCATATGAGTAATACAGATAATCTATGAGGAGTGACAATGGAACCCACAAATAAAGTTGTGTGAAACAAAAAAGAAGGATTTGAAAATATTTTGTGCGATGCCTGAAATCTAGGTTTACTTTTTTTTCTAATTTCAGGGGGACTCTAGAGTTCATTGTTATCTTTTATTTGCTGAACCTGGTAAACTTTCTCCTTGTCCCTCAGGGGTAAGTGTGACCCCAAATCTTCCAGGTTGAGAGTTAGAGGCTAACAGAGCAAACCTTTTGTGCTGGTTGGTGCTTTTATGCCACAAATTAATATTTTACATATCATCTGCCACAATAATTTTACAACATCTAAGAAAGGATTCACAGTACAAATTTAAGTAGTTACACATTTCTAAGATTTGAGCAATGCAATTATTTATTGACTTTTAAAAACACCTTGTGTATATGTATACAACTCATTTTAAAAAATTGGCTGTCCCTAGACAATTCTCACATTAGCTACTCCTTCTTTTCTATTCGCTCACTTTGGACTCTGCTATCAGCAGATCGTTTACACCTGGATCCCAAACTATCATTATTATACCATGCTACTGATCTATTATATCTTACTTTCTTTACTTGCTACATTCTTCTATTTCTATTACAACAGAGGCAGAATGGTTATGGGAACAAGCCCATAAAACTCTGGGTTAAACCAAGCTGTTTTGCTTTCATGCGATACATACTCCAGTGGATAGACTTCTAAAAAACCTCATGTATCATTTTACTCTGTCTTAAAGTAGTTGTTTTCCATCCTATAGCTATATGCTTAGTGGTTTTATAATTAATTTATGATACATTTGAGTAAAGGAGAAAAGTAATTTTCAAAGGGAATACAACTTTATGTTTAATGAAAACTAACATGCAATCAATCAATAGTATTAGGAGAAAGCGAGAACTGAAACTGTTGTGAATATATACTAGTCTAGTTCATTTTAACATTCCTACTATAAACATCAGGATCACATGGTATTATAAACAGAAATTTAAATCACCACAGCCAGTTTAATGGCATAAACAGAACATTAATAGGCACAACAAAATTAGTAGCAATAATGCATTTTCAAATTAGGTAGTTATCCTTTTAGGTTCTAAAAATCCCAAACACATAATTAACCCAGTAGCATAATTCTTGAAGTATACATTATACAAAAGACTAATTTTATATAAGAATATTGTTACAGGATTAATTTTTAAAAGGGCATTTGTATTGTATAATGAAGCTAATTAAAATTATATATAAAATTGGTGAAGTTAAACATTCGTGTCTGCATTTTTGCTCATTTTGGAATTTCCAAAGACTGGTACAATTTCAGGTGCATAAGAAGTGTTTAATAAGTTTGCGTTTGAAGAGTAAATATAGTTTTATGGGATAATATGTGTGTTAAATAGACTAATAAGAAAAAAGATCTATGTTTTAATTTTGAAGTATGCCTTAATAAATTAAGTGTTCAACAAATGCTGTGATCTAGGCTGAAAATGTTGTTATGGAGAAGTTCAGGGGAGAAACCAGAGTGTTTATACAGGGTTACCTTATGGGATAAGCCGTCTGGGACAGAATACGTTTGTCTTCCTGGTATTCACACCATTGTGTAACCCCCATCCTTGAGTGGGGAAAGACCCAAAGACTCAATTCTAACTAATGAAATATGTCTTGGAGGGATGTCACTTCTGACATTAGGTCACAGAATACTGTGGTTTTAATTTCAGTTGCACTCCCTCTGGCTCTTCTCACTTGCTTGTTCAGGTGAAGTCAGCTGCTGCATTTGGAGTTGCCGGCATCTGGAAAGGGTCAGTAACTGAGGCCCTCCTTCCAACGACCCATACAAAACTGAATCTTGACAACAGCCACGTGCATGATGTTGAAAGTGTTTCCTCCCCCAGTAGAGCCTGGAGATAACTATAAGCCCACCTGATACCTTGATTGCAGCCTGTGAAGGACATGGGGTCAGAGGACCCAAGGAAGCCGTGTCCATATGCCTGAGCCACAGACACCATGAGATAATATATGTTGTTTTAAGCTGCTATGGTTTGGGTAGTTTGTTATGCAGCAATCCATTTCAAAAGGAGAACTCCAAACACCCAGGAAATATGTCTTGAGACCATTACAGCTCTGAGGTCAGTAAACTAGCTCATGCCCTTGATCCAGAAGTTATGCATTAAAAAATTAAATTAATAAAAATAGTATTTTCCTCACAATCACTAATTTAGGAGTTTTACATAAAATCTTGCAAAAAGGTAGAGCAGTAGAGGGTAAAACTCAGATTTAGGATAAGGGTATGAGTGGTTGTAATAAATGCAGATAACAGGTTAGGATGGGGGCAAGACAGGAGCTGATAAAGCAGTACAGAAGAAACTGGCGCAAGTGACTGACCTATTGGCAATTTCGTCATTCAGATCATTGCTGAACACTTGCAGAATTTCACATCATGTGCAAATCTCCTTGAAGACAAAAAATAATAAAACTTGCTCTTTGTTCTCAGGAGTGTATGCATGTATGTATGTGTATATTTTACACACATTGTATAATTTAATTGCTATAATGACATAAACAGAACATTAATAGGCTCAACAAAATTAGTAACAACAACACATTTTCAAACTAGGTATTTATCCTTTCAAGTTCTAAAATTCCCAAACATATAACTAACCCAGTAACATAATTCTTGAACTATACATTATACAAAAGACTAATTTTTATATAAAAATATTACTACAGGATTGTTTTAAAAAGGTACTTCTATTTTATAATAAAGCTAATTAAACTAATACATAAAAATTGGTGAAGTATATTGTATATTTAATCATATACTTAATTGTATATAATTATATACTTAATTGTAGCATAATTATATATTTAATTGTAGTATAATGGGAGAGACAGACACACAGAAGCACACACACGTACAAGCACGTGCACACACTCCTTACTGTGATACAATGTGATGAGTGCACTGGCCAGTGTTTCTCAGCTGGTTAGAACTTTGTCCCATAAACCGAAAGGTCGCAGTTGTGATCCTGGTTGGGCACATGGCTCAGGTGCAGGTTTCATTCCCAATCAGAGTGCACATGAGAGGCAACCTATAGATGTTTCTCTCCCGCTATCTCCCTTATTTACCCTCTCTCTAAAATATAAGCATGACATTTAATATTCACCTGAAGATGTTAATAACCATGTCCTCAAGTGAAGATTTAAAAAAAATGTGTTGAGTGCTTTGCAAAATGTTTGCATGGTATATAACAGAAGAGAAGCAACAACTTCTGAGGGCATATATCTGGTCTGTCCTCTGGGAAGCAGATAGTGCAATGGAGCTAGGAAGATATGAGCTTCATTGGGGGGTTTACACCTGTGAAAGCTGTAGGAGGAAGAAGCAAGAATGACACGCAGAGCCAGAGACCAAAATGCAGAACTGGCAATGTCTCATCCAACAGGGAGTTCCTGAGTAAATATTGCCCTTTTGAGGAGTCCTGCTTCAAATAGAAGGAGAGTCCTTGTACTTCTGCCATGCTTAGTCTCTGGCTGAGGCTACCCAGCTCCTACAGCATGATGTTAACCCAAAAGCTGAGGTGGATCCTGAAAGCGGTTAGCAGCTGGAGGCTGCCATCTAACTGAGCAGTTCATATCTGAGTATAGTTACCTCTTTAAAAGAGATCCGATTCTTCCCAGTCCAAAATCAAGGAATGCTCTCTAAAACGTGGTGTGCTTGGATTGAGCTCAGATAGATGGAAGACTGGGAATGAATGAGGCAGCAGAGCAGGGCAACTGCATGCTCAAAGGCACAGCGGCTGAAGGCAATGGTCTGTGTGGCTGGGAAAGTCTGGAGAGAAGAATGGTGATGAGATACCGCTTGATTTGAGTATAGAGATTGGAAGGTGCCAGATAATGAAAGCCCAGGTGACTCATATAGTTAAAACTTCATTTTTAAAGCTATCATAATTGTGGAGGACTGAGATTTTGATCAGAGAATTATAATAATCAGGTTGACACTTTTATAAAGCTGTTATTTTGAACCAATGTGAGAAAATAGCTAGTGCATTGTAGTTTGCTATACTCATGAACCATAATGTGTTGATGCCATTGTAATATGTCTGATGAGCAGTAATTATGATATGACCTTGATTTTCAGTGGGACTGATAATTGGGTATATTGAATTCTGTAGGAGAAAGGCAGTCTCTTTGTGGTCCACTTTAAATTTATAGGATGGTAGGGTTCTCAGAGATTAAGCTAGATTCTGACCAGTTCTTCTGATTTGTCTTACTTCTAAGGATCTAATGGGAAAATAATAACTTGGACCTTGTGCACCACTGGGCCTTAGGCCTAGAGGCATTTGAATAACTGTGTGGGACTTGGGTGTGGACAACAAAGGTAGACTTCAAGGATGGACAGCAGAACCATGAGAGGAAAATCACTATCAGTGAGAACGAGTATGGCCGAGGGGGCTGCCCCTGCTCAGAAAGGAGGCAGGAAATCTACATCAGAAGTTACCTGAGCCCTAAGAACACCTCTGTGCCCTGAGGACAAGAAAGCTCTGCTAAACATAAAAGACCAGAAACACAGTGCTTGTACCCCATTTGTGATAGACAGTTTTGAAATGATGCCCAGTGATACCTGCCTACTGCAGCTCAGGCCCTGTGTAATCCCAAACTGAGCATGCACTGGGCTTAGTTACTTGCTCTAATGGGTATAAGATGACAAAATTAATGGGATGGCTGTTCTGAGATTAGGTTGCAAAGACCGTGACTTCTCTATGTCTTATATTCTCTCCCTCTTTCTCTGGCTCTTTTCATGTTTCTGTTCTGTGAAATTAGTTATGTTGTGAAATACCTTGTGAATACCCAAGTAACAAGGAAAGGATGACTTTTTCTAGCCAACAGCCAGTTGAGAACTGAAATCTGCCAACAGCCATGTAAGTAAGCATGGCAGCAAGCAGATCTTTCTCCAGGTGAGCCTTTTGGTTCATACTATAGACCCTTGTAAGACTTTTCTGGCAGCCTGATGAGAGACACTGAGTCAGAGAACTCAGGTAAGTTGTGTCAATATTCCTGACCCACAGAAACTAAGATAGATGCATGTTGTTTTAAACTACTAAGTTTTAGGAAAATTTGTTAGCGATGTAGGTGCTGGTACACCATCACAAAAACATTGGATTGAGGAAGAGAAAAATCTTTTCCCACTAGCTAGAGAGAGACATAATGAATTTGAAACTGAAACAGGCTTCAGACGATGATAGTCGGGAATAAAAAGAAGCTATAGGATTTCAGAGATCACACCCTGAACTATTCAAACAGAGTAAAAGCAGCATGCTTGACTCTTGGAGTTAGGCTGGAGGAATCTACAGAAGCCTGTGACACCTGAGATGAAGATCTACAAGATACAGGGATTGACTTTGTTTTTATGTGAAACACATGTGTCCCTTCTCCTCCTCCCAGCCCTCCCTGTTCCTGTCCTACCAAACGCATACCTTAAGAAGGGACAAGTTTGATATCTTGTCATTAGCAAGATGTGATATATTGGTCTGTCACAAAGTAGTTTCAGGTCTAAAATGTTTCTCAAGATTGTGTATATCTTTCCATTTCAGTAACTACCTAACTAGTATAACCTCCCGCTCTTTCCTGTCTAACATATTACAAAACCCTTCTAAACAGACCCATTTTTTTATCCCTGCTCTATTTATTTCATATAAAATGTTGCAACAAGGATGTTTTAATATACAAACAGGATTGGGTGTTTTTCTATTTTAAACACTTCAATGACTTTCCATTGCTTTTTTCAAATATATTTTATTGATTATGCTATTACAGCTGTCCCAATTTCCCCCTTTTTGCCCCCTCTACCTCGTACCCCCATTCCCTCCAGCTATCTCCCGCTTAGTTCATGTCCATGTGTCCTGCATATAAGTTCTTTGGCTTCTCCATTCCCTACATTGTTCTTAATGTTCTCCTGTCTATTCTGTACCGACCAATTTATGCTTCTTAATCCCTGGGTGGATTAATCCCTTAATCTTCTATTCTCCCCAACCTCTCCCAGGGATGACCCTCCAAATGATCTCCATATCTATGATTCTGTTCCTGTTCTGCTTGTTTCCTTAGTTTGTTTCTTAGATTAAATTGTTGATAGTTATGAATCTGTTGCCATTTTAGTATTCACAGTTTTGATCTTCTTTTTCTTAAATAAGACCCTGTAATATTTCATGTAATAATGGCTTGGTGATGATGGACTCCTTTAGCTTTACCTTGTCTGAGAAGCACTTTATCTGCCCTTCCATTCTGAATGATAGCTTTGCTGGATAGAGTGATCTAGGTTGTAGTTCCTTGCTTTTCATCACTTTGAATACTTCTTGCCAGTATCTTCTAGCCTGCAAAGTTTGTTTTGAGAAATCAGCTGACAGTCTTATGGGAACTTCTTTGTAGGTGACTCTCTGCTTTTCTCTTGCTGCTTCAAAAGTTCTCTCTTTATCTTTAACCTTTGGCATTTTACTTATCATGTATCTTGGTGTGTTCCTCTTTGGGTCCAACTGGTTTGGGACTCTCTGTGATTCCTGGACTCATATGTCTGTTTCCTTCACCAAATCAGGGAATTTTTATTTCATTATTTTTTCAAATAAGTTTTCAATTTCTGGCTCTTCCTCTTCATCTTCTGGCATCCTTATGATTCAGATGTTGGTACGTTTTGATATGTCTCAGAGGCTCCTTAGACTATCCCCATTTTTTTAAATTATTTTCACTTTTTACTGTTCTGATTGAATGTTGTTTTCTTCCTTATGTTCCAAATCATTGATTTGAATCTTGGCTTCATATCCTCCACTATTGGTTTTATGCAGATTTTCCTTTATTTCACTTAATATAACCTTCCTTTATGCCTTTGTCTTTTTTATGCTGTTGCCATAATCAATGAGTTCTTTGAGCATCCTTATAAACAGTGTTTTGAACTCTTCATTTGATAGGTTGGTTATCTCTGTTTCATTTATTTCTTTTTCTGGAGGGTTTTTTTCCCCCCTATTCTTTCATTTGGAGCCATATTTATTTGTCTCTTCAATCCAGCAGGCTCCCGGGGTTGGTTTCTGTGTATTGGGTAGAGCTGCTTTGATTCCCTTTCTTAGGAGCATGGCCTATTGTAGAAAAGGCACCTGTATACTGTATAGGGCAGGGCCTTGGGTAATCACCAGGGTAGGGAAACCCATTTTACCACTTTGTGGCTCTGTGTGGAGAGGGCTTGGAGAGGGGACAGTGCTGCTGCCTGGCTTCTAAAAGTTTACATGGGAGGAAGCCATGTTCCAGCACTGCCCTCTCTCCAGTCACTTCACTTTTTCTCTGTATGTCACTGGTGCCCTTTCAGCTGTTGCCTTGGTGCTGAATCTCAGAGGGGGTGAATTTGTGTAAGTCCTAAGTCTGTGCAGGCCCTTTAAGAGGAGTCTCCTGAAGTTCCAGCAGTTTCTTCTACCACCCCAACCAACACTGGTTTTTACAGACAGAAGTTACGGGGATTTATGTTCCTGGAACTGGAACCTTGGGTTTTGCGGTCTGTTCCAGGGCTGGGGAGTTGTGCTAGGAGGCAAAACGTGTTTACCTATGCTTCCATCTGGACCAGATGTTCTTAATGAACCTTTTTAAGGAACTTTTTCAGAAGGAATCTCCAGGGCCAAGCAGCTGCTCCCAGTGGTGGCTGGCCAGGCAAAATAAAAGCCTCCCTTGCTTTTATTTATTTATTTTTAAAAGATCTTTATTTGGTCAAAAAGGAGCCTTGTACATTTAACCATTGCTTATCTTACTAACCCCATCAGATATAGAGCTTCACCATCTTCTGCTTATTTCTCAGTTTTATTTTAAATGTCACACCTCATTGCTAATATAGACTATGGCAATGTCTATGTTGTATGGTCTGCTTTACATTATTTTAAATGATATTTATTTTATAAAATTATTGTGTAATTGAATATCCTTTAATTAGTCATTTATTTCATCAACTAGATTTTTATATAAATCATTATTTTTTCTTTTGTTTGAGTTTGAGCTTTAGGGGAACAGAAATCATATCTATCCTTTTTACTCTAGTATTCTCTGTGCTGGCTAGCACAGTGTATGCCCATATTAGGGACTAAAGAAATGTTTGGTGAATCAATAGATAGATAGAATTTATTCATACAAAATATCTCCTTCTTTATGTCATATTTCATTAAGTGACACCCAGAATTGCCCAGACCAGAAACTTGGGACTCTATCTGAGAAACCTCAGGCTCCTTCTACCACTGCTCCTCCCCATCCTGTCCAGACATTCACTGTTCTGCTGGTTTTACTTCACAGCACACACTTGTGAATCTGCCTGTTCCCATCACTACTACCTCTGATTAACAGAAAACAGTAACCTCCTAGTTAGACTCCTCTAATCCATTTTGATTTTAAAAATAAAATAAAAGTCTTTCAATTCATCTCCTTTTAGGTGACTTCCCTCTGTACTTCCATTATTTTACTTTATTAATTTGAAGGCAATTTTCCCGCTTGTGTGTTTTCTTCTCAATGGATTACAAATACTTGAAAGCAAGAACTGTATCTCATATTTTGATATCCAATAGTAATCATAGTAATAGGTACATGGTGGCCACTCAAAAATTAATTATTTCCCAGATACTAGCTTTCCTGAGGAAAGAATATCTTTATAACCATAGTTACAATGTATGCTGTAATTACCGTATCCAACATATTCTGCCAGGCGCATTCTTCCGTTCATTCATATTCATTCCACTGTAAAAAAGGTCTCACTCTGGTGACATTTGAGTCGAGACTGGAGAGAGATACCATGTGCTCCCTGGCATGTGTAAATCCAGGAAGCTAATGCAGCAGGAAAGAGAGAAAGGGAGGAAGTGTTACTGGGAGATGAGGTATTTGATGGAGGGGTGGGGATTGGAGGTGCAAACAGGGTAGGGCTGTGGATGGCAATCTAGGACTGACTTTCATCAGTTAAAAAATCATTGAGCAGAAAAGTGATATGATCTGACCTGCTTTGAAAAGATCACCATGGGTACTGTGTTGAGAAAATACTGCAAGGGGGCAATTGCCAAAGCAAGGGGACAATTAGGAAGGCATTTCAATAAATTATGTGAGCAATTGAAGTGCTTAAAACCAGGTGGAAGTAGCAATAGTGATAATAGGGAAATTTTGAATACCAAATTTTTTTGTGCTGTAAAATGCACCAGACAATAAGACACCTAGGTTTTAGAGGAGGAAAATAGGACAAAAAAATTTGAAGCAAAAAATGTGGTAAAATATTTAATAACATAAATAACATAGGCTGCCATCCCTACCACACACACAGCGAGCCTGGTAAGCTACATTTGGACTATAAGACGCACCTACTTTCCTCCCAAATTTGTTGGGGAGAGAGTGAGTCTTATAGTTTGTAAATATGGTATATTTCAAACAGAAAACAGAAAGAATTTGCTATGATTAGATGTAGTTTATGAGAGAAAAAGTAATCAAATGTAAATTATCACTATGGTTCTTTATTCAATATATAGGGAAAATGTGTTTAAAAAACTGATAATTTCAATAAAATGTGAAAACATTTAATGCACATTTTGTCATTTTATACTAATACAATATCTCTGTATGATTTGAAAAGAGCCTGTATTTGGATCTAATTATGTAAGTAGTGAAATTGTTTGAAAATATTTTTAAAAATTGCTATTTCAAAACATTTAAAAGTTATCACATTCTTCTTTTTATCTCTAATTATTACTTGTATTGGTGCTTAATTACAACTTGGCAAAAATTTAGCCTGTCCCAAAGAAATTGGTAATCAGGAAGATTTTTCTTTTCACTTGTTAATCCATTGGTAGTGAGACATCAAATTACTAGCAGTTGAGGCAATCATTATACTTCTGACATGGTTCTTGAGAGACTGGAGCTACTTTCCTGGCCTGTGATAGGCAGGATTTGTTGTGTTTATTGCCTGAGAAGAACTTGAGCTCTTTTTATCCAATGTGCATATATAACATCAGAATTTTAACTTAGGCTATTGAACAGTGATATAAAAATAATCATCAAGGGCATGACCATTTTTTCAGCCATGTCCTTGTGTGAATGTAGAAGTGATATCATAAAACAATCCAATGTGAAACCAGAGAATAAAAAAAAAGATAGAAGGGACAGTGAACACAGAAATAAGAAGGTGTCATTAAGAGCATAACAGTAAAGGAAATAAGTTTTTTTCTTTCAAGTAGTGTGAATACTTGAAAAGAAGTCAAAATAGAACAACAGTCAATGACATTGCTTCCCTGGTTATGTTTCTTAGGTGATTCTAGCTTTGATTCTAACTGAGCTGAAGGCATCAGAAGGAAAGAAATGTCAGCAGACTATACCATTGATCTGACATTTACTTATGAAATTATCTTCCAACAATCTTTGCAAGCTGAGGCAGCTTTTCCTTTTATTTGCTCCACAATGCACAGAAAATAAACTCAGTCCATCTCTAACATTAGATATGTTATAGGAATCTGGCATGACTTACATCGCTCTTTCAATTCTCCTACAAGCTTAGTTGGGTGAGGTAACAGGAGAGATGATGACTGTAGATGGAATTGATTATTCCTCATGAGAGAAGAGAAGAGAGAAAGGGTAGATAATAATAAATCAGATTCCCTCAGCTTGGTAGTCAACATCTGGCAGCATATAAAAAGCATGTAAGGTTCAAGGACAGTAGTTGTCAATCTGGATATTCATTTCTGAAACAATGTGAAAGACTCAATGTTTAAAGTAACAAGTACAAGATGGGAACAATAACAAGACAATTAAAAAAAAGAAAAAGATAGTAGTAATCAGATGCAATCTGCCTTGTCAAGTAATCACTTTAGGAGAATGTACAATAATAGAATACATGTATCATTAATAAAAATTTGGGGAACTATTATTTTGGAATTGTCTTCAGGACAAGTTTTTAAGCTACTGAGGAAAATAAAGAAGGAAAATTCACCTAAAATATTATGAAAGGAAATGAAGCAGAATAATGAAAGCAGCTAAAGTAAATATCCTAAAGGAAGGTCTTTTAAAATATTTTTATTAATATTCAAATACAGTTGTCTCCATTTTCCTGCCACCACTTCCCCCTGCCCCACCCACTTCTACCTCCCACCCTACCCTCAGTCTTTCCCTCATTTGGTTTTCTCCATGGGTCCTTTATACATGTTCTTTGATGACATTTTCCCTTGTTTCCCATCCCCTTCCCCTCTGGTTACTGTCAGTTTGTTCTTTATTTCAATGTCTCTGGTTATATTTCGTTGCTTGAAATTCCACTGCTGGAATTATACCCTAAGAATCCTGAAACACTAATTCACAAGAACCTATGCACCCCAATGTTCATAGCAGCACAATTTACAATAGCCAAGTGCTGGAAGCAACCTAAGTGCCCATCAGTAAACAAGTGGATCAAAATGCTGTGGTATGTTTACATGATGGAATACTATGCAGCAGAAAGAAAGAAGGAGCGCCTACCCTTTGTGACTGCATGGATTGAACTGTAGAGCATTATGCTAAGTGAAGCAAGCTGGGCAGTGAAAGACAAATACCATATGATCTCACCTATGTGTGAAACCTAATCAACTAGAGAAAGGTCTTTGGATAAGGTATGAATTACCAGCATCTCCCTCTATCCTACCCTTCTCCTTTCCCCTACAATGCAGTATACTCCAGACCAATAGACATAAGAATAATAGATTTTTACCCAAATAAAGAATTTCTAAAATCATATTTACATAAGTATAGAGAATCTATTCAAAGAAAATAAAACATTCATAAAATCTAAGTGTTTTTTATTTTTTTTAGATTGATCAAAATCTTAATAAAAAATGCCAATCTGCTCAGCCCTATCATGACAATAAATTACACCCACAGAATTACCAACAACTTTTTATTTCTTTCAAATTAAATCATAATACTAAATGATTTTAACATCAAATTATAAGCAAAGAGTTTGAGTGCAGGCAAACTTTCAATAACTTCTGAAAGAAGTTTTCTCCATCCTGTAATAAGAAAAACTATTTTTATTTCTCATTCTTCCCTCTACGTGGAACTGTTGGAGACCGACAAATAATAGTTTATATGTTTGGATTACTTTGTGATGTATGTAATCATAAACATAACTTAGCATCTTGAGATAAGATTTTTCCAAATCCTCCTTGGATTCTATGTTGTAAATGCACAAACTTTCCACTTCAACTTTGCATGTTTTGGAGATAATAAGGGGAGAAGGAGCCCAATTAATACATTCATACAAATGCATGCGCACACACACATTTCCCCTATCCCTGCCAACCTTCCAGACCTTCCACAGTCTGGCCATTGCACACACTGGAAGGCTGTAAAGACATACATATTGGAAAGTTTATTCCAAAAGTGAAAAGAATGGAAACAGTTGTTTTACCTTGTATTGCAAGCAGTTCAGAGTGGAAGAAGTGATAGCCTGAGGGTTATGGCACATTGTAACATTCTAAGTAGATGTTGATGTATTTTTAACTGGGTAGGGGGGGAAAGCAGGCTGATTTACTTCACTTGGAATCAGAAACTGGTCCTGGCAGGTGTTTTGCTGCATTAAGCATATGGCCTCAAAATGTCCATGACACCCCTGCTGCTTTCATTTTTAAAGTCAGACTATTAATAACACCTGACAGCTGGGTCAAGAGCATATGCTGTTTAGCCTTACTGTGACCTTTGGGCTCATCAGGATGCCGCCAGCGATTGTTCAACCTTGAGAGTTGCGATCCTGTATCTTTTGAAATTATGACTGCTCAACAGAGTAAAATAACCTATAAATTCCAGTGAGGAAACTTTATAAGGTTGTCTGTATACTGTAACTGAATTTCCTGGCCCAAGTAGTCATATCTTCTTATGTGTGAAGCAAAATAAGCCATTAAGAGTAGGTGGAGTTGATTGATCTTTAATGTAATAATTTAAGGGGGTAGGTTGAAATGCTTCTTAATACAAGTACCCTCAAAGAGGGTAAGACCCCATTTGTTCTCATCTGCTGATATATAATTAGGAAATCTTAACTAGGGTGGCTATACAGAGGAGAAGGCTAAGGAGATTAAGGGGGAGTTTGTGTAAGAAAAGGAGCACATGAAAAGGAGGAGGGAATCTACAAAAAAAAATAGATACTACTAATTGTAAAAGCTAATATTGATCTGGAGTTCACTGAACTTTTATGCACTGAATATTTGTGTATCTATTTGTATTTCACAGCCAAAAATACTAAATACTAGGTATATGATGCATGACGCACAATTGACGAGAATCAGTTCTGGCACAAGAATTGAACACCTGGGTTAGAGAACCAAAAAAATATCCAAAATCAAGTTCCATCCCTCAGAATAGACATTGGAACAGGGAAGCTCAGCAAAAAAAAAAGAAGAGGAAGAAGAGCGTGTATTGTGTGAGCATGAATACATTACCCTGTTTATGGACCAATAACTCTGAGCTCCATTTGTTGGATTCCACAAATACAGAGCAATATCAAAATCTCACTCAAAACAAAGGAAATAACTCTTCTAGGCATAATTTATGTATTTATATATAATTATTCATTTTATTGTACCTTTTTGTTAGTGCTGTTCTCTCTCAATCTTCTCTAAATGAATCTAGATTTATTGATGATAAATTCTGCATGGGCAGAAGTAGGTCCAAAGAGACCTGACGTAGAGGCCAAACTTATTTTGAGCATGTCATGAAAAGCTGCTGGCCTGATTCTGCCAAATATTCTTCAAACATTCCCTACCAGAGAGGATGCAAGATAAGCATCTGAATGCTTTCTATTATAAAAATAATAGCAACTCAATACGAATGTTCTGACAATATTTTGATGCTTAGGCCAGACTCCCTGCCATGTTATCTCCTGCAGGTGCTTTCTGAAATGAGTATTGAGGACTGCAAGCACTTAGAACACAACACCCTGACCTACACCAAGGAGTAGGAATAAAGCCGGCAATGAATTACTGAAGTTCGGGGTGAAAAAAAAATTGTGTCTGCTTTCTTGTAAGTTGAAGGCTCCACCAGAGTCCAGAGTAACTACAACAAAGACCACAGCTGTAGCTATAAACCAGGGCAAAGCAGCAGCAGAGGTGCCTTCTTACAAAGAAGTGTATTTGTTTCACTTGCTTGGCAGTATAAATGTAAATATATATATCTTGTGAAATACAAACAAGTCCATGAATGCCCAGCACATAATTTAGTGAGTCTAAGATTAATATTTGCTTTTATAATCAATGGTACCAGAGACATTGACAATTTTCAAAAGAATACTCATCACTGAAACTTAAGGTTGTTGTTTGTGTCAATTTTCAAGTATGAATATGTAAAATTTTATTCAAGCAACAACCAAGTTCCTGGAGCCCCAAAACTGAATGAGCACACAATTGTCTAACCTCTCAGCCCTCCCTACCCACTCTGGAGGGAGTGTTTGCTAGCTTTCCTTAGTGACTTGGAAGTAAATGTAAGTGATGGCGTATCCAGCTCTAAACCCCTGGTAGTACATTTCCCCAGTGGAAATTTAGTAGAAATTTACATTTTATCACCAGGCTAATTAGAGAAAGTTTAACTTTCTGTTCATTTGTTTCAGAGGTAAGTGGTAAAATATGTGGGTCACTTTAAGTTTAATAACTGTAACCTACACATATAGAATGGGTTTAACTTTTTTTTTAATCTGTACCTATGGGTATATCCATTGATCCCACAGAGAGAGCAGAAGGGGGAGAGAAAGGGAGAGAGAGAGAGAGAGAAACTGATCATTTGCACCCTGACCAGAGACAGAAGCCACAGGCTGGGTATGTGTCCTGACCGGGATTTGAAACCACAGTCTTTCAGTTTACCGGACAACTCTACAACCAACGGAGCTGCATGGGTCAAAGCCAAACTGGGTTAAATTTTAAGACATTGGACCCATAAGTAAAAGAAAACAATCTAGAAGTCATTAAAAAACACCACTATTACATGAGAAATGTTTTAATATTGATCTTCAGAGGTAGGCATGATAACTGTTTTTTGTTTTGTTATTTTAAGAATGATTAATATTGTGTCAGTCAAGTAGCTTTTTGCTCACAATAGCAACTGTTTTCCATGCAGTGAAAGTGACTTACAATGAATCTGAGGGAGAAATGTGCACCTGTTGATAGGTTTTGAGTACTCAGTGAAAAAAAAATATGCACTTTCACCTCGAGTAATCCTTGAGAGATGTTGAATTTGATGTAGCATGTAACCTTAATAGCAACTTTTTTCTCTCTTTCCTTCTGGTGTTTGAAAAGGAAGTGTACTCCTCTCTCCCATTCCTAAACCAAAGGGATGATTTCTCATTTCACTATGATTTATATTTTACTCAACCCCAGTTGTTTATCTAAGTTGAAAAACTATGCACTTAAATACTTCAACCAAAGATGGTATATGGAATTATTTTAATCACACAAATTACTTTCTCTAATCTTTAAACACCATCGATGTTTTCTTATTCCTCATGGCAAAAAGACCGAGGTTATGTAACATGATCACCTTCTCCTATAAATATTTTAAAATGAAGTGCTGGAGTGAACATGCAAGTGTTTAATGTTACAACTGCTTCAGTAAAGAAAATTCACAGTGAGAAAAGGTGAGATCGGCAAGATAAATGCTTGCCAGCTTCTGGCGAAATGGAACATCCCAGTAAAGGAAAGATCATATACAACGAGGAGCTGTAGGTTCTCTGAGAGCATGCCTCAGCATCCAACCAACATGCCACCAACATCTGGTTGGTGAGCACACCGTCACTGGTGTCAAGGTCACCTTTGCAGCAGAAGCTTGTAAGAGCTGTAAATGGATTAGTCATAGCAGTTGTCAATTTAGATGGGAATATCATCTCTGGAGATTTCAAAAGCCACACATAAGCCTTCCTTTCTCTGTGTCATGTCATGAATACCAGTCATCATCCCAGGTATGAATCTTGTTATTTATCTAAAGTGTATAGTGTATCCCATTTCTTTGGTGTATTGGGGCACTGCATATGGCAAAAATGTGTTATCCTTGCCACGATAAACTGAAGCCATGTCAAGATCCACTTCTTCCAAAGTTAGTTCATGAAAAGTGGGCATTGTTATCCAGATGCAGTGCTCGCAGCCAGCCACGTGTTGTGGGCCAGGTCCCCAATTGCGAGCATGCAGGAGGCAACTAACCAATGTTTTTCTCTCACACATTGATGTTTCTTTCCCTTTCTTTCTCTTTCCCTACCCCCTCTCTCTAAAAATAATAAATTATTTAAAAAATTTTTGGGTTTTTTTTTTGTCTGCATGTTTGTTTTTGTTTGTTTCTTTGGTTGTGGGATGGAAGCAGGCGTAAGAGGTCTGTCTGGAAAAAGTCCAGCTATTGTTAATGAGAGCAGTATGTGTGACATTGATGTAACCTGGCAACCAAGGAGAGTGGACTACTATATGCATGTGTGAACAATGACAACTCCATTGTACTAGGGGGCAGTAGGCACAGTTGGTTCAGCAGGTGTACTGTCTGACCATCACATTCATAATGACTGACCAAGCAGAGCAATTAGTATGCATTAAATTTTGCATTAAGCTTGAACATTCCTCCATGGAAACTATTCAGCTGATTCATAGCTAAGGCCACCAGCTATGGGCAACTGGTGATTTATCATGACAACATACCCACCCATGGATCATGTCTTGTGCAGAGTTTTTTGGCAAAACATCAAATCACCCAGGTGATTCAGCCTCCCTATAGCCCAGATTTGGCACCCTGTGACTTCTGGCTTTTCCCAAAACTAAAATCATCTTGGAAAGGGAAGAGATCTCAGACCATCAGTGAGATTCAGAAAAATATGAGGGGGCAGCTGATGGAGACTGGGAGAACTGTATTAGGTCCTAAGGTGCCTGTTTTGAAGGGGACTGAGGCAGCATTGTCCCATGTATAATGTTTCTTGTATCTTGTATCTCCTTCAATAAATGTCTCTATTTTTCATAGTACATGGCTAGTTACTTTCTGGACAGATCACTTTTAGGCTTATAGTAAAGATAAGTATAATCTAATTAGGTAAGTTTAATGATAGTTTTCAGCACAAGGATTTCCAAGAGTAGGTAGTATAAGTGTTCTCAGTGCAGGCTGAGAGAAGTGTAGAAAATTTTCCAGAAGTAGGGCAAGGAGGAAAAGAAAAGCGATGCATCTCTTGAGGCAATGAGAGCCATGTGAGAAAAATGGGACTGCAGAATGATTACTGTAACTCCCGCATGAACAGAAGAGGCAGAGAGATGCGGAGGCCTGCTGGGTTATTGGCTAAAGTGAGATGATGCCAGACTGTGGATATCACCATGAAGGGACTTTCCTCTCTCTTGAATAACAGTGGATCGTCAGAGGATCTCAGGAAGAGGAGTGTCATTGTCTGACCTGCTTCACAGATTGAACACGGAAGGCTATGCGGAGGATTTGTGGATGCCAAGGCTGCAGGCTGGGGAAGCTGTTGCTGTAGTGGAGGCTGACTGCAGTCCTGATCCTGGGTGCCATGTGCTGCTGCTGGAGGATAGGGCTGGAGAACCTTAGGTGCTATAAAACCATAGGGATGATGGACACTTCCAAGTGGGCTGAGATAAAGTAATAAATGGAACTGGAGAATCTCCGGTGCTGTAAAATGATAGGGATGATGAGCTGGTTTGAGACTAGATGGGAAATGCAGAGAGAGATAAGAAAAGTGGTGTATGGACTGAGGGCAATGAAGAGACTGTGCATTAGGAAGCCTCCAAAAGGTTAAAACCTGGGAGATATTGGAGAGCCATGCCCATGAACCTGTGAGTTCTTATAGTTTTAGAATTTCTCAAGAAGAAGCAGTTCTAAGTATTACTGGGTAGAATTGCATCACTCCCACCCTTACCACTATGTGGTAGGAGACCACCAGCATTAATTCATCTATGCTGTTAGGCCCATATCTTTCTGATATCCTTCCTGACCCTCCAACACCTGCCCCCAGAAATTAACTTGTCTCTCTTCCTCATACCCACCAGCCTTTGATCTAAGGACCCCTACTTTGAGGATCACCTTATTGAAGAAAACATCTCCCACAGGCACATCAAATCTTTCTCTCCAGCTTTATCTATCTTTTTCACACACACGCGCATACACACAATGATTACCATGTGATATATATAGGTGTTCATGTAATTGATTATCACTTGCTCACTTATAGATTTTTTCTTCTGTTGTACCTTAAATTCCTAGAATAATATTTGACACATAGCAGGTGCTCAAAAAGTCTAGGTGTAAAGATAATCCTTGCTGATAACTTTTGGGGCTCAAGGATTACATATTTCTGCAAAATATTAGAAAATGAAATGAGACAGAAATACCTTGAAAATGTACCCACCAGGTTTGCAGAGGGCTGGGAGGGATCCTGAACAAGGACTGCTTAGATATGTTCAGGGTAAGGATAAAGGTGTGAGATTAAGGGATTTCATGACTTTGGAGAACATCAAAAGGCTTGTTCTAGTCCCATGTATCGCTGGGGCCCAAGACAGTCTGCCCCAAAATATCCCGCAATGATATCATGACTACATTGAATTAAAGTTTCCTGATAAGCAGCCAGTGCCCAAGAGCTCCCTGTTTCCTTGGAGGCAGGAAATACACTTCCCCTGTGAAAGGCATTCACTCTGAACCTGGTAGACATCCTTTATTGCTAGACTTAAACAACCCAGAACAAACAGTTTGGTATAATCCAATCTTACTGCCTCTTTTCTAACTTACTACGTGTTTAGATTCCTCACTAATGAAGATCCAATTCAAGGAAAGATTCCTTTTTAATGAACACTAGTTTCCTTCATCTTGTAAATTTCTCACAAATATATTATTTGTCTGAAAAGCATAAAAATGTGATTTGATCATTTCTTTGAGCTTCATTTTATGCTCTGAGCATCATTGTGATGCTTCCATGCTCACATATTAAATTTTTTCTCCTGTTAATCTAGTCTTGTGTCAATTTTATTGTTTTATTACTAGTCCATTCATAAGAATCTAAAAAGGGTGTGTGGGAGGGGACTCTTCCTCTTCCTGACAGTACCATGGTATCTGCAAGGGTTCACTAATCAGGGAGCACGGCCAGCCATGATGACGGGGACTGAGTCATCCTGTCACTATGGTGGATTAGCATTGTCACTCAGTTCTACTCCAACAGGAAAAACCCTGGCCAGGTACTCACCAGTGGGTTGTAAATATCTACTATAAGAAAAAATGCTGCTTTAAAATAATTCAATTTTGTATTTCAAACTTCGAAAAATACAAGATAAGGAAAAAAAATGCTTTCCTGGCCTTTATTTGACCTTCTTTATCCCAAAAGAAAATATACGTTCTACTCTTTAGACTATCAGTGGGCATAATGGAGAAGAAATCTCTATCATCTTCCCCTATTTGCCAGAGTTACTGCTGGCTTAGCTTCTAGATACCCTCTGATCATACAATGGTATCAGGTTTGCTCAGGGAGAAGGTACATTAAAAAACTTGAAATACTGGATTAGCTAAAAAGTCTGTTTATTTTTCTTTTAAAGATTTTCATTTATTTATTTTTAGAGAGAGGGGAAGGAGAAAAAGTGGGAGAGAAACAACAATGTGTGGTTGCCTCCTGTGCGCCCCACACTGGGGACCTGGCCTACAACCTAGGCATGCAACCTAGGCATGTGCCCTGACTGGGAATTGAACCTGAGACCCTTTGGTTTGCAGGCCCGTGCTAAAACCACTGAGCTACAGCAGCCAGGTGTTTGTTTTTTTATCTGTAAGATAGCTCTAGTAGTGCTTAGTTATCTTTAACTTCATTCAAAACAATTTTGTTAGATTGTAATGTTACAGCTGTCATATCAGTGTGCATTTAAAAAATTCATCAAAATTGATGAATTTTTGTGTATCTATTTTAATACTGAAGATGGAAGAAAATATGCAATATTTTCAGTATATTATGCTTATTATTTCAAGAAAGGTAAAAATGTAACTAAAACATACAAAAAAGATTTATGCAGCATATGGAGAAGTTGTGACTGATCAAATGTGCCAAAAGTGGTTTGCGAAGTTTTGTGCTGAAGATTTCTCTCTGGACGATGCTCCGCAGTCAGGTAGAGTTGTCGAAGTTGATAGTGGATCAAATTGAGACATTAATTGAAGACAATCAACATTATGCCATGAGGGAAATAGCTGACCTACTCAAGATATCCACATCAATAAAGTTATTGGTGAAAATGAAAAATGTGTCTTTTATTTTACAGAAAAAAAACCAGTACAGACTTTTTGGCCAACCCATATAATGAATTTTGTAAATGATGAAGGAGAATATAAGACACTTGCCTTCTTAGTGGTCGTTTTGTTTGCATTTATGCTTGATTGCACATCAATTTTCTTGATTCATTTATTTGTGTTTGTTCAATTATTTGCCTGAATTCTTAACTTTGGTTTTCCTGAAATTCTAATTAAAGTAGTTGATAAACTAAAAACATCCTTTGCTGTTTTTTTATTTATAAATGCAATAAGGGATACGTCCCCTTGCTCCATAATGAGTGCTTTCTGCATTCTAAATTGGTTATATTTGTCAACTCTTATTAGAGATGGAGAGGACAGGTCTTATTTTATTTAGCAGCCTGCTACCAAGAAATCCTGAGAGTAATGGGGTGCATTTAATGATGGGATGCAAGAGTGTTTCTGTTACAAATTGCAAACACCTACACTTAGTGCTTAGCACCAAACAACACTGAAAACATTTAATCAAATCTTCATTGTCTATGATGTGTTCTTTCAAATTGCAAAATTACAGAGTGCAGGAATTTCTGCCTTTGTTAAGTCAGGGTTACTAAAGTGCCAGTACCTCATACCATGCCTCCTGATACAGAATAAATATTGATTTGTGAAAACCATAAACTGTGAGATAATCATCTCCATTAATCAATGGGGGAAATTATGGGGAATTTTTAGTTGCAGTACAGCGAGAGTGAAACATGAAATGGTATAGTTGGATGATTTCAGTATCATCACCATTCAGTAACATCACCAGATCATAGTCTGTGTGTGGCGCGTGTGTGTGAGTATGGGTAGGTGTGCACCTGATTAATTTTAGGCAACTGAAGAGGATGAAGAGAGTTTGTTTAGTTTTAAACATCATGATGTTTACCTTAGAAGGATTCAGAAATTCCTAGCTCATCTCCTTTTATTTTGCTGTTCCTATAACCTTTTCTGTTCCAATGTGGTAGCCAGTGTTGTTTTCTGTTGGTAAGATCTTACACTTTCACTTCACTGATAGGATGGAGACAAAATAAAAATTCAAGATTCAAAAATGAAATAGTCATAATTACCTCCTTTTCAAAAATATTTACATTTAATAGCCCTCACTCTCATTTATGACAAGATATATTTTGATGTTTATTGGACTTTAGTTTTTTATGGCACTTTAGAGACTATCTCAGTTTCATTTTTGCTAATAATAGTGCCATTAGACTTGTTGCTTAAGTATAAAAGACGCATGGACAAAAACTGGGGGGGTGGAAATGAGAGGGGGGTGGGGAGGGCTGGGGCGGTGGGCTGGGATGGGAGTAGAAGACAGAAAACTGTACAAGAACAACAGTTAAAAATATATAAATAAATTTAAATATTAAAAAAGGAAAAAAATAAAATGGGTCCTATGCTAAAAAAGTGTCATTAGATATTTCTTTTTTAAAATATATTTTATTGATTATGCTATTATAGTTGTTCCATTTCCACCCCTTCATTCCCCTCCACCATGCACACCCCCTCCCACCCATATTACTCCCCTTTAGTTCATGTCCATGTGTCATAAGTTCTTTAGCTTCTACATTTCCCAAACTATTCTTGCCCTCCCCCTATTTTCCACGCACCATCTATGCTACTTGTTCTTTGTACCTTTTCCCCCTCTCTCCTCCTCCCACTCTCCTGTTGCTAACCCTCCATGTGATCTCCATTTCTGTGTTTCTGTTCCTGTTCTATTGTTTGCTCATTTGCTTTTGTTTTAGGTGTGGTTGTTAATATCTGTGAGTTTGCTGTCTTTTTACTGTCATATTTTTTATCTTCTTTTCAAATACATTTCAAGAAGGCCAGAGTCCAGTCCTCTTTAGAGATTAATAATGCTGTTCATAAAGTTGCAGAAAGTGCTACAAAAGGTTTTCTCATTGTTGAAAACAGTATTTTACTGTATTATTTAAATGTAAAAAGATTTTTAACATTTAAAATGTATTTACATTTCTTTGGAGATTAAACCTGTGTCATATATCACTGGCAAATACGTTTCTCCACACAGCCGTTTCCCTTTTCATTTTGATGATGGCTTCTTTAGCCATGCAGAAGCTTTTTAATTTGATGTGGTCATACTTGTTGTTTATTTCCCTTGCCTTAGGAAATATATTGGCAAAAACATTGCTACATGATATGTATGGAATTTTACTGCTTATGTTTTCCTCTAGTTTTATGGTATCATGACTTCATATTTAATTATTTTATTAATTCTAGTTTATTCTGGTGTATGGTGGAAGTTGGTGGTCTAGTTTCATTTTTTTCACATACCAGTCCAGTTCTCCCAATACCACTTATTGAAGAAACTATCTTTACTTCATTGTATGCTTGTGCCCCCTTTGTCAAATATGAATTGACCTAGAGACATGGGTTTATTTCTAGGTTCTCTATTCTGTTCCATTGATCTAAGTATCTGTTCTTATGCCTGTACCAAACTGTTCTGATTACAGTGGACTTGTGGTATAGTTTGATATCAGGTATTGTGATCTCTCCAATTTTGTTCTTCTTTCTCAAGATTGCTGATGCTTTTGGGGGCCATTTTTTGTTCTATATAAATTTTTGAAATATTTGTTCTAAATCTGTGAAATATGCCATTGGTATTTTAACAGGGATTGCATTGAATCTATAGATTGCTTTGGGTAGTATGGACATTTCAATGATGTTAATTCTTTCAATCCATGAACATGGTATATGCTCATGTATTAAAAGAACCACAAATAAATGGTGTGTCTTCCTTAATTTCTTTTTTTCAGTGTTCTATAGTTTCTGAGTACAGGTCTTTTACCTCCTTGGTTAAATTTATTCCTAGGTACTTTACATTTTTTGTTGTTGCTAAAGTGAATAGGATTTTTTTTTTCATAAAGAACTCATACAAGTCAACAACAGGAAGACTAACAGTCCAATGTAAAATGGGCAAAAAAGTACCTGAATAGACACTTCTCCAAGGAGGATATATAAATGGCCCCTAGGCATATGAAAAAATGCTCAACATTACTGTTTTTCAGAGACATTCAAATCGAAACCACAATGAGGTATCACCTCATACCTGCCAAAATGGTTATCATTAATAAATCAACAAACAGAAAGTGCTGGTGAGGATGTGGAGAAATGGCAACCCCAGTGCACTGTGGGTGAGAATGAAGACTGGGGCAGCCACTGTGGAAAACAGTCTGAAATTCCCTCAAAAAATAAAAAAAATGGAACTATTTTTTATTTTGACCCAGTGATTCAACTGCTTGGAATACATCCTGAGAATACCAAAACACCAATTCAAAAGAATGTATGTATCCCTATGTTCATAGCAGCATTATTTATAATAGCTAATATTTGGAAACTGCCTAAGTGTCCATCAATAGAGGTGTGGATTAAAAAACTGCAGTAAATTTACACAGTGGAATACCACACAGCAGAAAACAGGAAGGAATTCCTACTTTTGCTATATCATGGATGGAACTGGAGACTATTATGCTAAGTAAAATGAGCCAGCTGGTGAAAGACACATACTATATGATCATACTTCTAAGAGGAATCTAATGAACAAAACAAACTAATGAGCAAAACGGAACCAGAAGCATGAAATCAAGGAATAGACTAACAACTCTAAGAGGGGAGGAGAGTGGAGGGTATTGCTTGAAAGATGGTGAAGGGATTAACCAAAGAACATATGTGAAGGACCCATGGACATGGACAACAGTGTGGGGATTGACCATGAAGGTAAGGAAAGGCTGGGTGGAGGACGGCTAAAAGGCAAAAGTTGGGACAACTGTCATACATTAACAATAAAGCATTAAAAAATAAGATAAATGCACTTGCAATTAATAAGGAGGAATGGCACCCCCTGGAGGAGAATCAATGAAAGTAATGGGTAGAGTTGAACCCTGAAGCCAGGTCTGCCATCTGGGTTCTCTCCATTAAACTACGATATTATTTATCCCTAATTCAACTTGATTCTGCAATAGAGTGACAAGTTGTTTTTCAGAAAATAGTATTTTCTGCATGATCAAAAGAAAAACAATGCTTTAACTTTGAAGTACTTATAATAATTTGTAATAATGCTAACAAAATTCTAGAGAAAGAACATTCCAGAATTTTTTATGTGTTCTGAAGTATAATCAGCAACATTTATCTTAATTTAAAAATTCACGTGTTAAAGTTATTGAAATAAAAAATAGTAATTTCTGAAATTATTTATTTACAACATCAAGTTGTGAATTCAGCATGAACTGAACCACTGATACATAAAGGCAAAAAATAAATAAATATTCCTCTCCTTATCATATTCCAAGACTGTAAATTTAAAGCCACAAGAGGAAGTAGAAACTAAATTTTTTTAATGCTCACCTGATGATATGTTTATGTTTATTGATTTGGGAGAGAGGAGAGAGAGATCGATCTGTTGCCTTCTATACATACCCCAACCAGGGATTGAATCTGCAGCCTTTTGGTGCATGAGATGACACTCCAACCAACTGACCCACTTGGCCAGAGGGAAACTAAATTTTTAAGAGGTTAAAAGTATAGACCCTAAAAACAGTTTAGTTATTGTTGATATTTTCATTTTCTGGCCACGGGAAATGAGGCCCTTTTAGATATGTAAGACAGTTCTCTGAGACACAATCTTAAGTGATTAGCACTTAGCAAAAATTAGCAGAAACAATTGTTACTGTGTACAGTCATCCCTCAGTATCTACATGGGAAGGTCCAGGATGCTTAATTAAAATGAAATTGTATTTGCATATAGTCTAGGGCATATCCTTTAAATCATCTCTAGATTACTTATAATACAGTGAAAATGCTATATAGTTATACCATATTGTTTAGGGAAAAAAATGACAAGAAGTCTGTACATGTTCAGTGCAGACACAATCATCACAGTTCTAACTACACAGTACATGTCAGTAACAACATAAACTTTTTCCTGAATATTTTTGAACCATGGTTGGCTGAATCCATGGATATGGAAACTGTGGATTTGGAGGGTCAACTGTACTATATGTAACCAAATGGTAGAAAAGGTAATATTTTATGTCCATGAAAAATTCTCTAAAAATAAAATGGTTGAGAACATTTATGTGGATTACAAACAAACAAACAAACAAACAACAACAACAAAAAATCATGCTCTGGCTAATGTAACTCAGTGGATTGAGTGCTGGCCTATGAACTGAAGGACTGCCAGTTCAATTCCCAGTCAAGGCACATGCTTGGCCTGCAGGCCAGGTCCCAGTTGGGGGCTTGTGGGATGCAACAGATCCATTGATGTATCACTCTCACATTGCTGTCCCTGTCCCTCTCTTTCTTCTTCTCTTCCCCTCTCTCTAAGAGTAAATAAATAAAATCTTTTTTTTTTTTAAAGAAAAAAAATCACTTTGTTAAACTCTATGTATTTAAGCAACTATAGATTTAGTAAACTTTTGTTATTAAATGTATCAATGAATACATATTTATCTCCAAGTGTTTCTTGAGTAAAACAACATTAAATTTCAAACCGTGATATATAATAAAATGAAATATTATGGAGGCATAGGAAAATAGATTGAAATGCTAATATTTGCTACAACATAGATGACCCTCCAAACACTAACAAATAAAATAAGCCAGACACTGAAGATCACATATTGTAGTATTCCACTTATATGAAATGTCTCAAATCAATAAATCTTCAGTAACAGAATACAGATTGATGTTTACCAGGAACTAGGAGAGAAAAATGTCAACAAAGATTGCTTAATGGGTACAGGTTTCTGTTTGGGTTATGAGAGTGTTTTGAATTTGATAGTAGTGATGGCTGCATAACACTGTGAATGTACTAAATTATACTGGATTGTTCACTTTAAAATGGTTAATTTTATGCTATATGTATTTCACCTCAACTTAAGGAAAAAGAAAAAAAATTAAGTTAAGCATCTGGCCTTTCAGAGTTTTGCTTCAACTGTAGCTTCCAACTTTAGGCTGATAAAACCCATGCGTCTTTTGCGTTGCTTGATTTTAAAATACCATCTTCTTGTTTTAAAATTGCATTTTGTTGATTATGCTATTTCAGTTGTCCCATTTCTCCCCCATCATTCCCCTCACCCTTCACACCCCCTTCCACCCACATTCCCCCCCTTTAGTTCATGACCATGCGTCATAAGTTCTTTAGCTTCTACATTTCCCACACTATTCTTGCCCTCCCCCTGTCTATTTTCTACCCACCCTCAATGCCACTTATTCTCTGTACCTTTTTCCCCTCTCTCCTCCTCCCACTTCCCTGTTGCTAACCCTCCATGTGATCTCCATTTCTATGGTTCTGTTCCTGGTCTAGCTGTTTGCTTAGTTTGCTTTTGTTTTAGGTGTGGTTGTTAATGTCTGTGAGTTTGCTGTCTTTTTACTGTCCTATTTTTTATCTTCTTTTTCTTAGATAAATCCCTTTAACATTTCATATAATAAGGAAGTGATGATGAACTCCTTGAACTTGACCTTATCTGAGAAGCGCTTTATCTTCCCTTCCATTCTAAATGACAGCTTTGCTGGATTGAGCAATCTTGGATATAGG
>PVKU01011340.1:0-44220 GCA_004027475.1 Anoura caudifer | reverse complement strand
GCCATTTTCTTTTCTGGTTTTTTTTTTGTTTGTTTGTTGGTTTTGTCTAGTCTCGGCTGTTCGGTAGTGAGGGGTGGAGCCTCAGGTGTTCCCTGGGGCGGGACAGCCCAGTCGCTGGGTAGTGATGCTGTATGTGGGGGCGGGGTCTGAGAGGAGATAATGGCGGTTGCTTTACTCACTCTCAGATTCCAGTTTCCTTTTACCGCTTCCCCTTTGCCTGGATTATCTGAGTGTGAATGTGGGACCACCCGGTCAGCCAGCTGCCTTGTGCGGCCTCACTGGTTCTGCACAGTTGCCACCCTGTGCCTGGGGTCTGCTAGTCGCCACCTGTGCACCTGGGGGCTGCCAGCCGCTGCTGCCTGCCTGCCTGGTCCCCACCTCCGCTTTTTCCTGCCGCGACTCCGCCCCTCTTACCAGTCTGGATGAATCGTTGTTGGGCTTCCAAACAGTTTGATTTTCTGAGTTCTGGTTGTTTTCTTGTTTCTAAATCTTTGTTGTCCTTAATTTGGTTGTGAGAAGAGGCACAGTGCATCTGCCTGCGCCTCCATCTTGGCCAGAAGTACCAGTTTACTTTTCTTTTAGGTGTGGTTGTTAATATCTGTGAGTTTGCTGTCTTTTAACTGTCACATTTTTTATCTTCTTTTTCTTAGATAAGTCCCTTTAACATTTCATATAATAAGGGCTTAGTGATGAAGAAATCCTTGAACTTGACCTTATCTGAGAACCACTTTATCTTCCCTTCCATTCTAAATGAAAGCTTTGCTGGATAGAGCAATCTTGGATGGAAGTCCTTGCCTTTCATGACTTGGAACACTTCTTTCCAGCCCCTTCTTGCCTGGAAGGTCTCTTTTGAGAAATCAGCTGACAGTCCGATGGGAACTCCTTTGTAGGTGACTGTGCCCTTATCCCTTGCTGCTTCTAGAATTCTCTCCTTCATTTTAGTCTTGGCTAATGTAATTATGATGTGCCTTGGTGTGTTCCTCCTTGGGTCCACCTTCTTTGGGACTCTCTGAGCTTCCTGGACTTCCTGGAAGTCTATTTCCTTTACCACACTGGGGAAGTTCTCCTTTATTATTTGTTCAAATAAGTTTTCCACTTGTTGCTATTCTTCTTCCCCTTCTGGTACCTCTATAATTCAGATGTTGGGACATTTAAAGATGTCCTGGAGGTTCCTAAGCCTCTCCTCATTTTTTTGAATTCTTGTTTCTTCCTTGTTTTCTTTTTGTTTGTTTGTTTGTTTCTTCCTTCTGGTCCACTCCATTAATTTGAGTCTGAGTTTTCCTCCCATCACTATTAGTTCCCTGTGTGTTTTCCTTCATTTCATTTATTGTAGCCTTCATTTTATCATCTAATTTGTGAGCAAAATCAACCAGTTCTGTGAGCATCCTGATCGCCAGTGCTTTGCACTGTGCATCTATTAAGTTGGCTATCTCTTGGTCACTTAGATGAATTGGCTCTGGGGCTTTGATCTGTTCTCCTGTTTGAGCCATTTTTGGTTTATTGGGGGTTTTTTTGGTCTGGTCATGGCTGTTATGTAGTGAGGGGTGGAGCCTTAGATGTTCCCTTGGGCGGGGCAGCCCAGTTGCTGGGTAGTGATGCTGTATGTGGGGGTGGGGCCCGAGAGGGAACAATGGCGCTTGCTCCGTTCTCTCTTGGATTCCAGTCCCTTCCACTGTTTCCCCTTCACCTGGATTATCTGCGCACAAATGTGGGACTGCCTGGTCAGCCAGTTGCCTTGCATGGTCTCACTGTGTCTGCCCATCGCCACCCTTTGTCTGGGGTCCGCTAGCTGCTGCCTGTGTGCCTAGGATCTTCCAGCCACTGCCTGTGCGCCAGGGTCTGCCAACCTCCACTTTTTCCTGCCGCAACTCCACCCCTCTTATCGGTCTGATGAATGGTTGTTGGACTTCCGTACAGTTCAATTTTCTATCAGTTCTGGTTGTTTTCTTGTTTCTAAATCCTTGCTGTCTTTAATTTTGGCTGTGCAAGGAGGCACAGTGTGTCCACCTATGCCTCCATCTTAGCCAAAAGTCTCAGGTTCTTACCTTCTTTTATGGGTTATCATCTACTCAATTTATTTTGCTCTTACAAGCTTAATGGCTCCAGAAAATTTGTAGAGCAGATGCTGTAGGCAGGTTTCCTTACAGCCAGAAGAATACATTTGTATACAATAGCAACAATTAAAATAAACTTAAAAAAAAAAAAGAATACATTTGTGTTTCAGTGGCCACTGTTCAAGGGAAGGTGGCAGACCCCCTCTCACCTCTGAATCTCTGCCCACAGCCGAAGTACCCACACCCTTCCATACTGGAAGGCGAATCTTGAAAAGATTAGGTTTCTGTAACAGCCGAGCTGACTGGAGACAGGCTGGCCCAGGCTCCAGGGGAAGGCCTGTAGCCTGCAGAACGCACGTTGCGGGACCAGACAGTGGCTCGCGTGGAGAGAACAGCAGCAGCTGCGAAAAAGTTCTCAAGAGGAGTTCTCTGGGAAAGCATTTAAGTGCTGAAATCCAGTCTTCTTCCCTCCACCTTTTTTAATGATTCTGTCATGGGTTAGCAAATTCTTGTTTCCAAATATGTTGCAGAGGTAAACCGTAAGATTAAGAGAATATTTCAAGTGGAATCACCACATGGAACATTTTTATTATTCACCTACTTGATTTTATAGCTTCTACTCTTTTCCTCCCCAATGACAAAATGCTTCATATTAAAATCCCAGAAAATGAACTTTGTAAAAGACTTTCTACATTAACAAAAACCTCCTTGCTGATGCCCCCACCCACCGCACCCAAAAAAGTTCCCTTGACATTTTTTGCCTTGTAACGCCACAGTTTTCCTCCTGTCCTCTCTCTGCTGGGTTTGTCTGCAGGCACACAGAGGGTAGTGGTGACTGTTGCATCTCAGTCCTCTGAAAGCACCCCATCTTCTGCATTTAGAAAGTTATGTTAATAAGACACCCCAGAGAGGGCAAGAAAAAAGATCAGTTATTTGCCTACTAGATTGACAGGTTGCCTGGATGACTATTTTTGGACAAAGCCCCTTCTCTTATCAACCCAAATTCTCATTTTTAAAAAGGCTGAAAAGCAGCTGGGTCCAGGGTTTAAAGTGCTTGTGAGACAACCACATACCTTTCCCAAACCTGCCTGATCTAAATAGTCATTTCTCTGAACCATTATAATTCTGCTATCTACTGTCTTCACATGGCCTTGGTTCATATAGAGTGTACTCATTGCTCATGGTGCTTTGGGCCAAGAGCCAGACCTCCCTTCCTTAGGGACTCTCCATTTCTCTATGAAAAATGAAGTGTTGGCCACTCATCCTGCCGTTTGGCCTCCCTGGGATGTTTCCACAGCACGAGGGAAGTAGCGGAAGCTACTCGTAGGAGAACTGCGTAGGTTGTGCTGTTGTTGCTCCAGAAAAAGCAGCACAAGCTTGAAGCAGAAAATAGAATTCACAAAATCCATTTCCTCATCTGTTAAAGGGGAGACTCAGACAAAATAATGCTTAAAGCAGTGGTCATTGACCTTTTTTGAGGCAGATCCCTTTGAGGACCTGATGAAAGCCAGAGACCTTCTTGCCAAAATAAATCTTTATAAACCCACACACTATTTTTTTTAGCGCAATTTCAAGGGGTTCTCTAAAGCTCTGCCTCCCTTAAGTCAAAGAATCCTAAGGCTGGGGAGAAACTCAGTTGGGGACTGGTTTTATACAAGTTACTACTCTTGTAGTTCTGCCTCAAAAATCTTCAAAGGAGGAAAATCTCAGACCATTCACAAGCTCCCAGATGACAGAGACCCAGCCCAGTGTAGTGGAAAGAACGTGGGCCTGGCTGCCACACAGACCTGGACCCGAGTCAGAACTGTGCAGTCACTGGCCTGGGACCCCGAGCGTGGTACTTAACCTCCCCGAGTGTGTTTTGTTCTCTCTGCGGTAAAGTTAATAACCCTGACCCCAGCCCCTTCACAGGATTAGTGGTGAGGATGAAATGCAGTGACGAACGGGTACTTGGCACAAGTGAGTGATGCTCAGGAACTGTGCCTGCCCTGCCCTCCCTCCCTCCCTCCCTCCCTCCCTCCCTCCCCACCCGTGACCCTGTTCTGGGCTCCAAGGTGGCTGGGCAGCTGGGCGGCCTGCTCAGTGTTGCCAGCTTTCTTTTGGTTCTGGCCTAGGGTCCATCCCCTCACCTCCCCAGCCTCCACCTACCTGCCCATGGAAAATTCTGGTAGCATCTGCCCCAGCCAAAAGCCTAGCAGTTTCAGAACTGCAGAGCCAGTACCCAGGCAGGAGGCAGAACTAGGGATGTCCCTGAAGCTGCCTCTTTACCAGGTTGGACTAAGCTGGCGTTCTCTGCTTTAAGTAACTTTCTCAGTTTTTTATGTTCATGTTCAAAGAGGAAGTTAGTACATCTGCTCTTGGGAAGGTAGTGATTGCCTTCTGCTGACTCTTGTAGAAGAGATTTCTCTACATAGGCACTTTGTTCACTTCATTTGGGTACATTCTCAGTCAAAGAAATTATCAGTGACTCCATTTCTGCCTGTTCTCCTGAGTTCCCTCTAATGACTTGTTGAAATAGAGCTCCTTCTGGCTGCGTCAAGCTTAGGATTTCTCTGTAAGTTCATTTCAAACGTTCAGGATTGTTACAAGAATTGTGCATGAGCTCCTGTATATCCTTCACCTGGATTTCTCAGTTAACAGTTCTCTCCTCCTCCTCTCTCATACACACTCACATAGGGGCACATGCTCACATATACTTGCACATACATACTTTTTCTGAGTGGTACGAATTTTCACATTGCAGACAGGATGCCCCATTATACATTAGTACTTCACTGTATGTTTCCTCTAAGTAAGAACACACTCTGCGTAGCCACACCACAACCAGCAAAACCAGGAAATTAGCATTGATCCAGTATTACCATTTAATCCATGGGCCCCACTGCATTGCACCAGTTGTCCCGGTCATGTTTGTAATAATCCAGAATTTATTCCAGGATTATGGGTCACATGTACTTGTCTCTTTCTTCTCCTTCAATCCAAAAGAATAAGTCATCCTTTCTTTATCTGTCATGACCTTGAAATTTGGAGAGTACAGGCCAGTTACTTTGTGGAATTTATGCAGAGGTGGTACTGCGAAAATCACTCCAGGAGGCCCCCAGTGTCAGTTTGTCCCGCAACTTGTGGTGTTCATTTTTATTACTTGGTTTACATTGTGTCTGCCACTTTTTTCTATTTATTAATAATTAGTGCCAGGAGAAATTTTGAAACCATATAAATAGACTTTTTCTCATATTTCACTGGCTTATTTTACCAACTGAATTATTTATTACTAACATAGTTGTCAAAAGATGATTTTTCTCATTCTGTCATTTCTTCTGTATTTATTAGTTGGCATTATATTTTAAGCAAAAGCTTTCTCTTCTCCCCATTTATTTATGATTTGGACTCACAATTTCTATTTCATTCAATGGGTTGTAGCCATAACTACCTCTTTTTAACTTTATGTTGGAGTAAATTTAGACCTATAGAAAGATTTCACCCTATCTGGTGTGGCTCAGTGGATCGAGTGCCGGCCTTCAAATTAAAGGGTTGACGGTTCGATCCCCAGTCAGGGCACATGCCCAGCTTTCAGGCCAAGTCCCCAGTAGGGGGGCACGCAAGAGGCAACCACACACTGATGTTTCTCTCCTTCTTTCTCCCCTTCTTCCCCTCTCTCTAAAAATAAACAAAAATGAAAATCTTAAAAAATTTAAAAAACAAAAATTTCAAAAATAGTACAGATTTCCCATATTCCCAAGTTCCCCTAATATTACTGTCTTACTTACATAACCATGGTGCAGTTATCAAAGCCAGCAAGTTAAATGTTGGTACAGTATTATACTAAATGCCAGACCAAATTTGGATTTCACCAATTTTCGCAGTAATTTTTTTTTCTTACAGAATCTGTCATTATTTGAGCATTATGTTAATGCTTAAATAGTCCCCGATTTGGCCATTTGAACCCAGACTAGTTTTTCACCTCCTTTTACATGCCCCAGTCATTGTTTTGAACATTTCTTTTCTAGCACAACCAAATGCACCAGGCTCATCATGTGCCTCCCTGCCTTGGCCCTGGGGCATTCGCCTTTTTCAGATCCGTTGTTCCTTTAGTGGGAATGGTATTTAGAAACTAAGTTCTGGGCATCCGGTATGTTCATTACTGCTTAGGTGTCCTGCTTGTAGGTCCTCTCACCGAGAAGCTAAGAAATATGCGTACATGTACATGCCCACGCCTCTATTATCTATTTTTAGACCTCTTTCTATATTAAAACTTGTGAGCTTATGCTAATACCTCCAATTTTAATCTAATCACGTTTTAATTTTTTTTAGCTCCCTCCTTTACATGTCTATAACTGCCTTCTACAGCAGTAAGAAACTTAGCTGCCAGCATCCTCCCCACATTTACTTACTTGTTCCGTTTACCTCTATGTAACCCATCTCCCAGTTGGGCCCACGCCAGACCTTGGCTCCCCAACCACACAGGCCATACCAGAGCCAAATCCTTGGCCCCAACTCAAAGGAAGGGAAGAGGGTTACCAATTAGTTTGAGTGCCTTGAATTGACAAGTTCTATAACTTCTGGGGGAACTTAAGGTGCTTTGTCCATGCCTACCTCCTTGCCAGCTTTTTCTGACTGCCATCTTCCTCCCCCAGGGCCAACACTCCTTTACTTCCCATTTGAATGTTGTTTCTATAAATGCTGAGTGCAGATCCGCCAGAAGAAACTGCCCTGGTCATCCATAGATAAGATCGGTCTGCAATGTGGTTTTTCTTCTCATTAGGTTCTAATATTTCCTTCCAGTGATACTGCTCTGCAGTCGTCTTTATTCCCAGGTCATTTTATTTAGCAGTAGAGCTCTCAGCAGTACTTCACACATACCCCTGCAATGCTTACACAGTTCTTGGGCAAAAGCTCAAGCTACAGGGAAGAGGGGGAAAGATACCATCTTATCCCCCACCTGTTTCTTCAAGCTGGAGAGAAAAATGAATAACAGCAATATTATATACCATATATCTGTATAGAGCTTTACAGTTTTGAAATCAAAGTGTAGTATAGTGAGTGGCTAGAGCTTAGCTTTAGAGTCAGATGGACCCCAAGTTCAAATTCCCACTCTGGTAAATTCTGTGACCTAGGGAAAATTATATTATTTTCCTCAGATTCAGTTTCTTTCATAAAATGGGGATAATAAGGCCTTCTACTCAGGTCTATTGTGAGGATTAAACAAGATTGTATTTGTAATGCATGCAGCACATGCCTAGCTTATAGGCCTATAGCTCTAGTGGGAGAGAGACCAGAGAAAGACTGTGCACACAGCGTGAAGGGTTAGAGACATTAATAATTTGCAGTGGAAACACAGAGGAGTGTGTAAATCAAACCACAGGCAGCCTTTCTCATTCATATCTTCTATCTCAGCCAGGCCCCTGTCCTCCTCTCCATTCTCTCTTCCTCGCACCATATCTGTGCTCACTTCTGACTCAGTGCCTTAATTCTCTCACCGGAATCTGCTGTGAAACTTTTCTCTCTAGTGTCTGCTATTTCCTTTGTCTAAAACAAATTGCTGCCCTGGCTGGTGTGGTTCAGTGGATTGAGCACCAGCCTGTGAACCACAGGGTTGCCAGTTTGATTCCCAGTCAAGGCACATGCCTGGGTTGGGGGCTGGGCCCTCAGTGAGGGGCATGTGAGAGGCAACCACACATTGATCTTTCTCTTCTTCTCTTTCTCCCTCCCTTCCCCTCTGTCTCATAATAAAATAAATAAAATCTTTTTAAAAAGTAAAATAAAACAAATTGCTCATTTTGTGTACACTGCAAAATCAGTGTTTTGGTGCTATCTGGGAATCTAAATATCGTAAGCATGGGTTTCCTATCTCCCCAAGTAGATCAGAGCTTCTAATGGGCAGGCACTATGCCTTAACCCCAGCAGCACCTTGATCCAAACTTGACCCTTCGCTCTTTCTCATGTGATTGTGACTGCCTTAGGGTGCAAAGGCTCCTCCTGGTGATCCCAGTCCACTGACAGGCCAGTGAGCCTCACGCCCCTTTCTCCAGCAGTCCTCCAAGAAGACCCTGCCAGAACTTGGTGCAGTGTTTGGTGCTTGGAGGAAATGATACCCTTTCCTTTTTGGTTGCCGTTGTTATTGTTGAATTCATTTACATCTTATATTTACAGCCCACGACTGGTTGGGTCATTCATTCAAACTAATGAACCCTGCCCATTCCCACTGGGGTGTAGCTTTTGCTGTTCGCTTCCATGAATTGCTAATGGCTTGTTTTCTGATGTCTGGTGTGGCACAGGGGTGTGCTGATGCGCAGAGTGGAGGACGGAAGGGAGGGGAGGCTTACTCCGGTTTGTTTCCCACCCATGTCAGAAAACAATGTCAGAAGTCACCTGGTAGACATTCTGCAAGATATAAAAGTCTTTAGAGTGTTTCCAAGTGGAAATTTTCTTTATGATATATGATCATAATTAATTTATACTCTTGCTCATCAGGTTGGCCCTGAAATAGGTGGTAGGTGAATAAGTATCCTGACTTCAGTTTCTAGGGGAATCAGGTAAAGGGTTAAAGTAAAAACACTTCAGGGCTCTGGTCCCTGTTTCGGTTGGCACTATAGATTTGGAAATTGGAATTTCTCATAAAAAGGCTTTTGGCTTCTGTTACATGTTCTCCTCCACTGCACCAGCCCCCACTCCCTCTCCACGTTCCCACCCCTTAGGAACAAAGTGTGGAGGTCAACCAGCTGACTCTGTACTGGGCACAACATCATTGGGAGATAAAGTTCCCACATCAGCGTGAGGAATGGGCCTAGAGGGAGCAGCAGTAATACAAATGTGATCCCTATTCTCAAGGGGCTTATAATGACATACGTGAAACAGAGAAGAAGATTCTGTAGCAAGCAGCTTTCACCTTTTGTACCAACTTCAACTTGTTACAAAAATAGTTCTGAAATTGCACCGAGGATTAGTGAAAGATTGCCATTATCAATGAGCATTACTGCCACAGGCCCAGGATGGGAGACAGTCAACATGTTTTATGAGTATTTGATAACCTTACAGTGTATATTTAAGTGTTAAAAAATAAGGTGTTAGTGTGTCACAGATGACAGACGTTGAGAGGGAGGTAGAGGATTGTTGTGAGTGGGCATTGCCTGGCCACACCCTGGGCTGAGTGGAGAAGTGGCAGGAGAACATTAGGGCAGAGGGAGGCAGCCAGGCAAAGGCACAGAGTCAGGATTCAGACGGAGCAGGGGGCAGCTGAGGGGAGTCTGAAGGGGCACTGTGAGGAGAGGTGAGATGGACGGGTTAGGCGAGAAGAGGTTGTGAGGAATGGGGGTGGGGACCCGGAGTTCCTCTCCTGCTGCTGACCATCACCACAAAGGCCCAGCCTAGGCGTGAAGTTCTTTGAGGGCAGAATGGCTGCATCTGGATATAATAAACTTTCAACAACAAAAGCTCTTGAGTAAAATGTCAATTTTCTCCTATTCCTGCTAATTGATGCTGTGTGTGGTTTTTGTCTTTTTCTTCCTGACTGTTATATAAATACATTTTTAAAGCACAGCTGGATCCCTGTAGCTTTAGACAGCCACCTACAAAGATGCAAAATGTCAAGAGGGGTGTATGGACACCCCCTCCCATTTTTCAGGCTGCACAACTGTGCAGGGAACGACCAATACAGCCCTGCTGGATTCTCACTAGGGATGACTCATTGTGACTGAAGCAAAGGCAGGGCTATTTGAATGGGGAATGGAAGAAGATTGCAGCCACCATCACCGCTGTGACCTGGGGCAAGCCTGGAGCTGCTCCAACCCTCCCTTCTCCCAAGACTTTTTGTACCTTTCTTAGTCTGGAAGTTTTATGAAAAAACTGCCTTGAAGGAGAAAAAAAGCATTGTAGTGTTTCTTTATAGTTTCCCTTTGTTTGGGCATCTATCTTGAAGGCACATTTAAGCTAGTGATTCCTAAATATCTGCTGATGTCATAACCTTTTTGTGTTTTAGGAGGTGGTAGGGTAGAGTGGTCAAAAGCATGAGGTTTGGAGTCAGGCTGCTTGGCTTTGAATTCTGGCTCCCCCACTCTCTCGCTGTATGACCTTGAACAAGGCCCTTAACTTGTCTGCACTTTGCTTTGTGAAAATGAGGCTAGTAATAATACCTATTTTATAAGTTTATCATGAAGATTAAGTGAAGTTCACTAAAATGATGCATAAAATGCTGACATAGTGCCTGGTGTATCATAAAGATTCGGAAAGTGATCACTATCACTATTTAGGGTTTTCATTTGCGGAAAGGGGAGATGGTCCAATATGGTATAGTGGGACCAGTGCCTGCACTGAGCTGGTGGATTCTGGGCTCAGCTGTGCCACTAAATTGTGTAACAAACTTTCTAGGCCTTAATTTTTTCATCTTTTAGAGGGTTCAATAATACTTTATCTCCCTCACAGGGGACTTGGGGTTATATGTGATCATAAAATGCCTTGAAAAGCATAAAGCAGCACACAAATGCCACATTTCATTGCTGCTGTTGCCGTAGGAGCGGTGGGGTGGTTACTGATGACACTGATAAAAACGAGTCTAATCTTATGTGCAAAAAAGCATTAGGAACCAGTTCCTTGTGGCAGTCAGGCACATTTATTTGCTTTATCTTTCTTGAAACAGAATAACACTTCAGGTTTTCTTCCTCCTAGAAACCTTGGAGAGCTGATAGATCGGTTTGTGGCCGATTTCAAAGCCCAGGGGCCCCCTAAGCCCAACACTGATGAAGGGGGTGCCGTGCTCCCCAGCTGTGCTGACCTCTTTGTCTACTACAAGAAGTGCATGGTGCAGTGCTCTCAGCTCAGTACCGGGGAGCCGATGATCGCTCTGACCACCATTTTTCAGAAGTACCTCCGAGAATATGCCTGGAAAATTCTCTCTGGCAACCTGCCCAAGTGAGTCCTGTTCCTCCTGGTGTAGTGAAGTAAGATTCTAAACATACCTAAATATGGTAATCTTTAAGGAAATCCACCCTGAAGTTTCTTCCTGAACTGCTAAGAGTGTCGAGGAGGAAAACACCCTAATTGAGTTCCCAAAGGTCTGAGATTATTTGCTCTCCAAATGAGATTCCACAGCTGATTGTTAGAGGAAATGCCCACACTGCCTGCCAGCATAGGTCAGCTCTTACCATAGTGGACTCAAGGGAGTCAGCCCATTATACAGGGTGGGGCAAAAGTAGGTTTACAGTTGTTTGTGTGGAGAATAATGCAATAATTAATAAATAATAATAAAAGAATGAACTCTGTGTTTTGTGTATTCACAACTGTATACCTACCTTCCCCCCCGTGTATGTATTTAACTTACATGGATTCAAGGATGGGTACATGGCCAAAAAAGTAGGGTGGTGATGGAAATAACTTTTAAACAGCATGGGCAATTTCATTAAGGCCTCATGCAATGAGAGTGTATCCTGGGATAATAAGTAGATGAGAGGCATGAGCCTGCTTTCCCTCTGTCTGATTACGTCCCAAAGTCTGTCCTATGGCATGTGTATCCTGCTGTGCTGGATAGAGTCTAATGTTTAAGGATGTAGTGAGATTTAGGGGTAGGGGTTGCATAGCACAGCTCCTAATTAGAGTGACATCACTGTATTCGCTGGGGCACTAGAATGTTGTTATATTGCTTATTACTTGAAATAAATGAGTCATTCAACTAGAGTTTTAGATGTTTTGGTTATACTATAGCAATTTCTATTGTAATCGACTATGATCTAGGGTAATACTTCAGAATTTAATAATTATGAGTCATCCCCATGGCTATATTCAACAGTAACGGAATTAGTTTGTCATCATCACTAAAATGTGTCATATATGGGATTTTTACATTATTTGGAGGAAAGACAATAAAATCCCTGTGCTCTATAAGAGATTTGAAGTAGCAGATATGTTTTATCAATGAGAATTTCTTTAACCATGATAAAAAATCATTCTGAAATTTTTAGTAACCTTTGTCCTTATTATCAAAATAAAAGAAATGAAAGGCAGAAAAGCACAAAGACTAAAAGCAAAAATCACCTATAATCACACCACCTAGAGAAAATAAGTTTAACTTTTTGGTATACATAATGTATATGATTGTGTCTTTTGTTTGTTCAACAGAATTGGTACTATGCTGCTTATAGTTTTATACCTTGCTGCTTTCACTTAACATCCATACTGGGAGCATTTTCCCATGTGTGTTAGCCAGTGTCTCAGCAGGAAATAAGTGGTGTACTCAGCTGGGATGTTGTTAGAAGTACAGCAGCTGTGTATTCACAGAAATGGGGATAAGGTATCGTTAAAGGAACCAGCAGAGGATTATGAAGTATCCAAACACTAGTGGGTAGTTGTTACTACTCTGAAACATACTTGTGAGCCTTTTGGTTTCTTGAGGCAATCAGGAGTTTGGGTAGGAACCATGTCTTAACATTTACTTTTAAACCCCTCCATAGGCACAACATATAGATTCCTGTGCAGAATTTGCTTAACTGAGAGAAACAATTCAGAATAATCTGTAGCTCTTGGGCCCAAGATCTACAGATTATCCTGAATGAACTCTACAGATCAGGAAATTCCAAGCTAAGTAGAGGGTCTGCTCAGCAGCCTTCTCTGTGCATATCAGAGTCATCACAGTGAATATGACTGATCACTGGTCCCCTGTTAGAATCATCTCTTCCTATTTCTGGTGGTCAAGGCAAGGTCAGTAGGAAAGGACTCATTGTGTACGGATTTATTTGGGCCATGTCCAGCCTTTACTTCCCCCTTTTCTTTGTCGTAAGATGTGCAGTTTCCAGTTCAGGAACCAAGTGAGAAGCCCCAGCCTGACTACTGCCTGTTCATTTTCCTCAGAACCACAAGCAGCAGTGGAGGGCTGACCATCAGTAGCCTCCTCAAGGAAAAGGAGGGCTCAGAAGTAGCCAAGTTCACTTTAGAGGAACTCTGCCTCATCTGCAGCATCCTGAGCACAGCAGAGTACTGTCTGGCCACTACCCAGCAGGTGAGCCACCCTGGCTGCCCACTCTCCACTCCCTTTTGCTGAACCATTTAGGCCACTTAGATCAGTTGGTAAGAGTATGGGCCCTAATAAGGCCACATAAAACCTGGGTTGACCAGTTGGCCTCCCGCAGAGGAAAAATTAACTGTCCAGCCAGAAGACAGTTATCTTACAGAAGGGCCTTGTTAAAGGAGCCTAGGCAAGAAAGTATGACTGATCTCTTCCCCAGAGTTATGTAAGCTACATAAAGGGCATGCCCTCTGAAAAGTAGGTCAGTAGCCCTGTCTCTTGTATGAGACAAGCAGGAACAACCTTAAGGGTATTAGGACTCAGCCTTTGGTGGTGATGAGTCACAGCCAGTTATTCCATTCTGAGAAGTATTACTAGGCTAAGCAGAATCCTCTGGGCTTTTATGTGTCTCCTGGAATTTACATAGCAGTCTCAATCTTCGTAAACAAATAACCATTGTTTAGATGTTGACGTTCAGGAACTGTGAAGCAGGAAAGGGTGATGCCTCTACCAGAGTTCCCCATGAAAACAAGGAAGACCCAGAATAATTTTCCATTCAGCCTTAGATGTGGGATTAGAAGTTCCTTTTCACATTTGATCTGGAATTCACCTAAGGCCAAGGCAAAAAATAGTAATTGGGGAAGGTTCTGCTCTTCCCATCTTTGGGGGTTTATTATTTGCACATGTCTAGATCAGAGGAAGGCAGTCATAAATTATGGTTCAAACAAGACAGCTTGGAGCACCTGTGAGCTAAAGGAAGAATATAGGAAGCCAAATAAGAAGCGATACCCCCAAACTTCACAGTTAGGGCTAAGCTGGCCAGAGGCAGAGGCCGTACCGTGCTCTGCTTGGGGACATGGTTATATTGAGTCACACAGGGAAGCATCTGCGAAGGTTTGGCCTTGGAGCCAGAGACAGTGATCCATTTAGTCCCCAAAACTCCCAGGGCAGGATGGCAATTGATCCGTGAGGACCTCCAAGGCAGGGTCACAGAGTCTTTGATGAAGAAACACCATTTAACTATTTGGTGTGGGTTCAGAATGAGAAAAAGTACACACGTGTAAATAATAGTATTTTAAAAGTAAAATAACCATGGTACCCCCCAAAAAAGCTATAAAAATAATGACTCTTAATCCCATCACCCTCAAATAATCATTAGTAAGTTGGAGGATTTTTTCCCTCAGTTGTTTTTCATCAACACAGCTTTGTATGCTATGATCTTAACTACATTTTCATATCCTTTTGTTGTCGTTCACATCATAGCATTAGCATTTCTGCTGTTGCTATAATGTCTTCATTACAATCATTGTTATGTCTACACAATATTCCATTAAGATGCATACTATAAATTATTTAACAGTATCTCTGATCATTTTCATGCTGCTTCAAGTTTTTACTTTTATAAGTAATCCTACAAAGAACACCTAATGGTTTACGTTATTTTTCTAGAACAGATTCTCAGAAGTTCTAGAAGTATTAGTAGATGAGACCAGTTTAATGAGTCATGATAGATGTAGTCAGTATTTTGTTATTTAACGGAAATTGTTTTACTGATTATAAAAGTAAATACATTCTTAGTCCCTATACTATGATCTGTAAATACCATTTTCCACTAAAAGGAACCAGAGATTCTTGCAGAAATGACTAATTCCAGGTTTGGGTAGGAAATGTACAAGATGAGCCTAGAACATCATATCATACACAAAGAAAGAAAATGTCAAAGACTGTGAGAACCATTTTAAAAGGACTCACTCAGGAGCTATAGTGTGTTTAATGTACAAAGAGACATGTCTAGGTCCTAATCCCCACTATTTGTAAATGTGACTCTATTTGGAAATAGGATTTTTGAAGATGTATTTAAGTAAGGATCTAAAGATGAGATCATCTAGCATTTAGGGGAGCCCTGAATCCAATGACTGGATCACTAGCAAGGAGAGGGGGGTTTAACACTCAAAGGCATGGGGAAGAAGGACATGTGAAGATGGAGGCAGAGATTGGAGTGATGCACCTGCAAGCTAAGGAAAACCAAGGACTGCCAGCAACTACAGTGAGACAGAACAGAGGCATGAACAGTTTCTTCCTCAGAACCTCCAGAAGGAGCCATCCATGCCAACACCTTGATTCTGGACTTCTGGCCTCCAGAACCGTGAGAGAGCTTCTGCTGTAAGGCCCCACGTGTGCAGTGATTTGTTATGGTGGCCCCAGGAAACTCGTGCAGGAGCCGACCTGAGTAAGCCCTATTGGTCAAAGATGGGGCAGATAAACATCAGTGAGAGTGTGAACTACAGTGGTTTGAAACATTAATATGACTTAATCTGTTTGATTATAAAGATTTTTTTTTAATTCATACATCACCTTTGAAGGTACTAAGGAACCATGGGTATGAATTCATACTGGTAAATAAAGGGGAAGTTCTTATCCTGCCTTTCCTATCTGACTTGTACCTCAGGAGAACCAAATAATTGACAATGGGAAGTATCTCTTTAGGATAGAATTTTAGTTAATAAATGAAGAAGAAAAAAATAGAGTATCATTCTGTTATAACTCCTAGTAGAATAACAGATCTGAGCATTGACCATCAATGAATGGCTGCTGATATTACGAAAAGAGAGACAGCCAAACATCACATGCCCACTGATAGAAGTACCAACACCATCATGAAGCAGTTTTCTGAGAAGGAAAAAAGAATCTGAATCTGCCCAAGCTTCTACAGTTAACCCTTGAACGGCACAGGGTTAAGGGCATAGGCACTCCCCCCCAGCCCTGCACACAGTCAAAAATTCATGTGTACTTTTTGACTCCCCAAAAAAGGTAAGCTAGAGGAAAGATAATTAAGATTATCAGAAGGAAGAGAAATCTTTACTGTACTTAATGAAAAATATCCACATATAAGTAGACGGTTCAAACCCATGTTGTTCAAGGGTCAACAGCACATCAAATTACAACTTACAAGAAATACAAGGGACTAGGGAACATGTTAGTTAATATCTTATGGATGCAATCAGCAAAATCCAAACTATGGGAGAATCCACAGGCCAAACAACCCAGTTTCCTTAAAAAAAGTTGCAGGGGTTGGGGATTGGGCAAAAAGAAATGGAGGAAGAAACCAGAGACTTAAGAATCCAAGCAATGAAGGATTGGAAAAATAAAATTTAAAAAATGTCAGTAATTATGAATATTGGCTCACTAATTATAACACTGTTACACTTAACATTTGCATGGGATATTTTCATTCATTCATTAAAGGGATCTTTTTTGAAAGATTTTATTTATTTATTTTTAGAGAGGGTGGAAGGGAAGGAGAAAGAGAGGGAGAGAAACATCATCGTGCAAGAGAAACATCCATGGGTTGCCTCTCGCACACCCCTAGCTGGGGACCTGGTTCACAACCCAGGCATGTGCCCTGACCAGGGGTCAAACCAGCAACCCTTTGGTTCACAGGCTGATGATGCTCAATCCACTGAGCCACACCAGCCAGGGCCATTAGGGAGCTCTTTATGAAGCACTTATATATGTAGTTAATTAACAGTGGTGAATGAAGTAGCCAAGCTTCTTTCTGTCATGGAACTAAGAACTGATGGGGGAGCCAGATAACAGATAGGTAAGCCAAGCTGTAACTTCAGTTTTGCGGTAAGTGCTAAGAAGTTGCAGTGCTAATTAGGGAGTTGCCTACAGAAGCAGAGTGGTCAAGAACGGCCTCTCTGAGGAGATGGCATTGGAGCAGAGACCTGAGGGCTGGGAAGGAGACTGCCAAGTGAGGAGCTTAGAAGGGTTGGAAGGGTGGGGGAGCGGAGCAGAACGAGGGAGTTTTTTTAGGGTGAGGAAGTAGAAGTATGATGGCCCTGAGGGGGAACAGACTTCGGCATTTCTAAAACTTTAACTGGTCAATGTAGCTGAAGCCAAGGCAGCAAGGAGGAAAGCTGTAAGTGGGCAGGAGAGATGGACAGGACCCAGATCACGGTTAGTTTGGATTTTATTTTCAGTGTAATAGGAAGAGGCTGCTGAAGAGTTTAAGCATTCATTGTAAGCCTGTCCTGTAATTTGTCTTATGCTGATAAGACAAATATACATGCAGATTGTTTTTAGTTTTTCAGTAACAACACTAGAATGTGAGCTAAAAGAGAACAAGATATTACAGTTTTGTCCAATGAATAACTCCCTTGCTCAGTTACAGAGCCTGGTACAAAATGGGTTTTCAGTAAATACTGGTTGAGTTAACAAGTGCTGCAAAGAATACTTACATATCTTTGTACATTGTTCTCATTATTCCATTGAAATACTTTTCTAGATGTGAAATTGCTGGCTTAAAGGGTGGTTATTTAACATTTTGCTTTTTAAATAAATTGCCTTCCAAAAAAGATTACATTAATTTATATACCCTAAACAGTATTTTTTAAATTTAAGACAAAACATTCATTATTCTTAGAGTTTGTGTAATAAATAGGTCTGTGAGAGGTGAATCAGTTCCCCGCATGTTACAATTCCTGATCAATTACATATTCCTTTGAGGAGGCTGGGAGCTGGCCAGGGTTTTCCTCCTAGGCTGTAGACTGCTGAAGGCAGGGACTGCTTTTTCTTTGCCTCGGTATCCCCAATACCTTTACACAGTGGGTGGTGTGTGGGAGCACTCGGTGAATACTTCAACACTGATTTTATTGCCACCCACAGCCAGAGATTTCCCATGTTGAGGAGTGGGCCTGCAGTTGACGGGGTCAGGAGTATTCTAAAAACCAGGGTCTTTTTTTAAATTAGTGAAGCGAATTTTCAGTGTGTCATAAGAATTAATTACAGCCCAGTGCTAGAGAGCACAGGTTCTGGAGGAAGTGATTTCTGGTCCTACCACTTCCTGTCTTGGGTGGTCACTCCTCCATTTCCTCATCCGTAACCTGGGGATAGTAAAAGGATCTTCCTCATAGAGCTGTGAGAATTCAATGAGTCCACACGTGAAAAGTGCCTGGAATTGTGCCTGAATCATCAAACTCGGTCAATGTTAAGTATTCTTATTAAGGTACTCATTTGGATAATCATTAAGAATGTTTTTCTCTTATTTTCTAATAGCTAGAAGAAAAACTCAAGGAAAAAGTTGACGTAAGTCTGACTGAACGAATCAATCTGACTGGAGAAATGGACACGTTCAGCACGTACGTACCTTGCGCACATTTGCCCAAGGCCTGCCCTTCACAAAGTAGCGTGTCTCAGGCTGTAGGCTTTAGGTCACTACTGAACCTAAGGGGTTTCCAGGGCTTTCAGTTGGATCGGGATTGTCACCCACTAGCCACTATGAAGAAGCATTAGAAGCTGGTACAGCTACGCCTCATTCTGCCTCCTCGGATTCAATAATTTTTAGCCCCTTGATTTTAATTGTTTCACTATTAGAGTAACAAAAGGGAAGAAAGCCTCCTTTGGCCTTCCCTGAAGGAAGGTCAGATCCAAGGCCTCCTATCTGCCTCCCTAAATCTGCAGAGGACCAGCCCTACCTCCAGCGTTTTAGAATATAACCTGTAAGCAGCCAGATCTGAGGCATGCATGCACGTGTGCGTGTGCGTGTGCGTGTGTTGGGAGGGTGTCTGTGCCAGAAGTTTAGATTGAAAAGCTTTCTTGAGGTAGTTCTTTTGTTGCCTTGCAGTATTTTTGCTGTGGTCATTAAATGAGACTGGGATAGGCCAGGCTTTCTTATCCACCACTTTTTGAGAAAAAAAAGTTTTCTTCTTAAATTATTTCCTCTTTTTCTTTCTTTCTTTTTAAATTTTTTTTTATTTATTTTTAGAGAGAGGGGAAGGGAAGGAGAAAGAGAGGGAGAGAAACATCAATGTGTGGTTGCCTCTCATGCACCCCCTACAGGGGACCTGGCCCGAAACCCAGGCATGTGCCTTGACTGGGAATCCAACCAGTGACTCTTTGGTTTGCAGGCCAGCGAACTCAGTCCATTGAGCCACACCAGCCAGGACTTCTCTCCTTTTCTCAACTTCCTTTTTCTAAGTTCTGATTTAAACATTTTGGCCCTGGTGTAGCTCAGTGGATTGAGTGTGGGCCTGTGAACTAAAGGGTTGCCAGATCAATTCCCAGTCAGGCATATGCGTGGGTTGCAGGCCAGGTCCCTGTAGAGGGTGCACGAGAGGCAACCACACATTGATGTTTCTCTCCCTCTCTTTCTCCTTCCCTTCCCCTCTCTCTAAAAATAAGTAAATAAAATATTTTTTCCCCAAGATCAGACAAGATCAGGCGTGTTCAGGGTGGTATGGCTGTAAACTAAAATCTTTTTTAAAAAAATAAGCAGTCTGGCAAACAGGTATTTTTGGAGGTAGAAGTGAAAGGATTCTGGGTGTAGCGAATAGGGAGACTAGCTGTGGAATTTTATGTCCTGTGTAGGCACAAACCTGAATGAGACCAGGACATGGAACAAGAATAAAGAAAGAACCAAATGCTCCTCATTATCACTAATTCCCTTTTCAAATGAAACTCGAGTTTTCTCAGTTTCTGATGAAATGATGACTAATTTAATACAGATGCTTCAAAATTTGGAAGGGGCTATGTCATTTAAGAAGTCACTTTTAAAAAAAGTTGTAACCTACCAATTTGCTTGATTTGCAGTGTCATCTCTAGCAGCATTCAGTTGTTGGTTCAGGACCTGGATGCTGCCTGCGACCCCGCCCTGACTGCCATGAGCAAGGTAAGAGTTCAGGAAGTGCTTCCTACACGTCCAGGAGGGACTCCAGATGGTTTCCTTCAGCCCTTGTCTGTAGCTTCTTCAGGCTCTTCAGTGCTTCAAGTGCTTGGGAGGAGAAGGGAAGACTTAGTCTAGGAGTTTCCCACAGCACTGTTTATCTTGCACCTTAGGTCAATTGCTTGTCCTTTGAGAACGAGACAGGGAACAGGTGTGTTTGGTAAGTCTCAAGATGTTAACTTTGATTAGCACCTGACAGATGCTGATGAAAACCTTAGCTGTCTCACCAGAGTGGGCGTTTTTGTTAGTAACTTCTGGCTCATGTCTTTGCTGCACACTGAGGTTTTCCCATCTCTTTCTGAGCTCTGGTGCCAATACAGGACTGTTTGATCAGGTTGTGGACCCTGGTGTTTTGTTGTTATGGCTGTGCATCCATCAGCCTTCAGCCCTCAAGTTTCCTCCTTCAGCACATAGCACATGCTGCCTTGTGTTGCTATTTGGTTTTTATGTACCTTCGTCTTTTCTTTCTAAATGTAAATTCCTTGAATGCATGGACCATGTAGAACATAGAAGATTACATGTTTGTTGATAAATTGAGTTGGAAACAGGTAATTCTTTATTGATTTCTCAGCTAAATAACATGAAGCTACCCATTCTAGAACCTTGTAGGTCAGCAAACTGCAGCCTGTGGGCCAAATTAGATCCATTTCCTGTTGTGTAAATAAAGGGTTTTTTTAATTACAAATAGAGGTTTTTATTTGTCACCTTTAAGTCTGAATTTTGAACAGATTCTAGGACTTGGAGGCTTATATCCATCAGCTCATTCAACTTTAGCTTTTGCAGAGCCACTACCTTCACGGGGAAGCTCCATGAGTTTTCCCAGTTCAAACTGGGGCTTCTTCAGCATTTTGACTTTTCTAACAAAGATATTATGGAGCAGATAAATAGATTGGCAAGCCTTTTTTATGTCTTTTCCAGTGCTGTTTGGAATCAATTTATTGACCATTTCTTTCAAGTCATTTGTCTGCATGATTTCCAGATTTGGTGGACCTGTTGATGCTAAGCATAAGAGGTATTCCAAATCCATTATTGCATTTTTCAGTGAAACCAACACATAGTAGATAAAGCAAATAACCATCAGTAGTCTTGACAACATGAGCTTCAGTCATGATCTGCTGTTTATTAATGATGGAGCACATTTTATCTCCATGGTAAGACCCATGCCGTGGAAATTAGTCAGGCAGTATTTGCCCTGAACATTCTTAGCTTGAGTTTTCTAAATGCAGCTTCGTCATTCTGAAGATCAGCTAGGCCCACTTCAAACACATAACCCTTGAGATCATTAGATACGATTTTGCTGTCTTGAATTCTTGTGACTAGTGTTTTTCCAGTATTTCTTATGTATTTTTTAAATTTTTAAAAGATTATTTATTTATTTATTTTTAGTCAGAGGGAAAGGGAGGAAGAAAGAGAGGGAGAGAAACATCAATGTGTGGTTGCCTCTTGCCAGGTGGCCCTTACTGGGAACCTGGCCCGAAACCCAGGTTTGTGTCCTGACTGGGAATTGAACTGGAGACTCTTTGGTTCCCAGACTGGTGCTCAGTCCACTAAGCCACACCAACCAGGGCCTAATATTCCTTATATTGAACATAGCTGGTACTTTCTCACATCATACCAGTCTTTCTCAGAAAATGGATCAACTGCTTTCTTCTTGGCTCCCTTTTGGCTGCCTTTTGTAAGGCACTTGTTCTGAGCCAACCACCATGGTGCTGCTCAGAGAGTCAAAAGGTGTAAATAAAGTTTTATTGGTACCTGCCCATACTCGTTTATCTATGCAGGGTGGGGCAAAAGTAGGTTTGCGGTTGTTCATATGGAAAATAATATAATAATAATAATGTAAGAATAAACTCTGTGTTTCTTGTACTCACAGCTGTAAGCCTACTTTTGCCCTGCCCTCTATGTTATCTGTGGCTGTTTTTTGGCTACAAGTGCAGAATTAAGTAATTGCAACTGAGACCGTATGGCTCACAAAGCCTAAAATAATTACAACCTGGTCCTTTACAGAAAAGGTTTGCCAGTGTCTGTGTTAGAGTCTTAGACCCTTGTAGCATTCTTATAAATTCTGGAGAAAAAACTTCTCTGGGCCTATACCAGCCAGTAGCAGACAGAGCACAGTGGAAAGAACACCACTAGCTTTGGAATCAGACAGACCTCACTCTCCTCATTTTTCCTTTGGGGGTGTTGAGCAAATGACTAACCACTCTGGGCCCAAGTTACCTTGTCTGTATGTGCAATATGGATATCTGCTCCCTGGAGTTGTGGGGATAGGCTGACCTGGTGCCAATAAATACTAATCCTCTTTCCCTCTTGTTGGGAGGAGTGGCCATGTCACAAGGTTATGTAAGCAGACATTTGGTCTGAATTTGGGTTTGTAATAGATTGTAAATATTTAACAAAAATAGGATTAAAACCAAAACTTAGGCCTCAGGGTTTTACGAAGCTAAGTGGGAAGTCCTGAGTAGCTGATATTATAACGTTTCTATTCAGAAGGCTGATCCTCTCACCATCAGATGTGGATGTGTATTTCCAGTATCCTCAATGTTTACAAGCAGAAAACTGCGCAGGCAGCTTGAGGTTAACCTGTTTTCTTAAAGGAACATGGCTCTGAAGATTCATTCTGTGGGCTCCGATCATCCCCTAGCTGCTGGTGGATGTTCACTGCATCCCGCAAAGGATCTGTGCCAGCTGCCATCTCTCCTGAACTGGCACACACTTTAGATTGGAATGCAGCTGGTGAATGAATTTTTACATTTACCAAAGTAAGAGTAGATTTTTTTCCCTCAGTAAAACAACCATTGTTGGGGATTTAACACTCCAGGTGTTGCTTATATGAACTGTCAGTTCACTGGGTGCATTTCCCTCAAACTCCCCTCTCACCCCACCATCCATTTCTCCCCCAGACCCACACCAGCAAATATTAACAAAGACCATACCTCCAGAAACTTTTGTTTATGTCATGGGAAAACCACAGGCTTGGGAACACAGCGGCTGGGAGGCCGTTACTCTTTTTCTGAGTCTTCCGGAGTTCTAGCAAATGAAATGCATGTGATGAAAATGACCAGATATAAACAAGCCAAGTGGTCACAGATTGATTCAACATACACTGTCTGTTATTTGTGCCTGGGTCCTGTTTTGTGTCTTCTTGGATTTTTTAAAACTTTTGTTTTATAATCATGCTTATTTCTGGCTCCGATTCCATTTTTGCTGCTAATTGAACAATTTAAATCAGGCTTTCTCCAGCATAGTGGAGGGGGTTCCACAGCTGGGAAGGACAGAGATCTTATGTCAAGGTTCTTCGATTCCAGGTGTGGGGCAAGAGATGTGTCAAATGAGAGGAATGCCCAAATAACTGCAGTATAGAACCATAAAAAATCAGTACATTAAGAAAAGTACAAAATACACCCTCTTTAAAAGAGGGGAGATTTTATATCCAGATGGGAAGATGAGAAGAGCCTTCATAAGGAAGTGGCATGTGGAATAGGCCATAAAGAATGGTGCAATTTTGAACAAACTTGTAATTAGGAGAACATTCCGAACAGGGAGGCCATATGAATGAAAGTTTGTAAAGTGAGAGAAGCTCAAAACTTTGTCGAAATTGCCTTCTCATTACACATCTTTGGAGTTCCACGGGCTGCTCCGTACTTGCACTTCCATAGTCAGGATTGGAAACAGGGCTGCCCTCAAGGAGTTTACATTCTGATGGGGAGAAAACTTTGAATAATGGCTACTGTAAATAATGCATTTTACAAATGGTGAGAATGAATGTTGGGCTTACCAAAGTGAAGTGGAGTTGTTGATGATACCGAGTTTGACAAGATGGGTTGAGCCAAACCTGCAGTCATGTCATGCCCCTGGGCGGAGACCTCGCTCTCATCAGAGGCGCCCTGTGGCCTCGCTGGTTAGCATACAGGCCTTCCATCGCGTGTCCCTTCACTGCCTTGTTAGTTCTGCCGTCCTGTGTGTGTGCCTGCACTCCAGCCTCTGAGCCACTTTCACTGCCCTGAGTGCATTACTTTTTGTTGCTTCTGTGCCTTTTCTCATGCTGTTCTTTCTGCCTAGAATTCTCTTCCCACTATTGTCTCCCCACTGAGCACATCCTTTAAGAAATGTCTGCCCCCTTTTAAAAAAACTGAGGTATAATTCACCCTTTTAAATTGTACAAGGTCTGTGCAGAAAAAGCCCAACCATTGTTAATATAATGAGAATGGTTCGCACAACATTGGTGTGACCTGGGAGCCAAGGAGAGTAGGCTGGAGTATGCGTGTGTGAATTATGATAACTCCACTGTACTAGTCATTGGAAACTGTAGACACCATTGAGTGAGCATGTGTACTGTGTGGCTGTCGCATTCTAAATGACTGAATGAGTAGAGCAATGAATCTGTATCAGATTTTGTGTTAAGTTTGAATATTCCTCCATGGAAACTATTCAGATGATTCAGAAAGCTGTAGCTATGGGCAACTGGTGATTGGCAGCTTTATCACGACAATGTGCCCACTCATGCATTTCGTCTCGTGCAGAGTTTTTTGGTGAAACATTGAATCACCCAGGTAACTCAGCCCCTGTACAGCCCAGATTTGGTGCCCTGCGACTTCTGTCTTTTTCCAAAACCAAAATCACCTTTGAAAAGGAACAGATTTCAGACCATTGATGAGATTCAGGAAAACATGACAGGGTAGCTGATGGTGATTGGGAGAACTGTGTGAGGTCCCAAGGTGCCTGCCTACTTTGAAAGGGACTGAAGCATCATTGTCCTATGTAAAATGTTTCTTTTATCTTCCTTTTTTAAATTTTATTTTAATTGTTGTTCTTATACAGTTTTCTGTCTTCTACTCCCATCCCAGCCCACCGCCCCAGCCCTCCCCAGCTCCCTCCCATTTCCATCCCCCCATCTTTTATCTTCTGTCTTCTTAAATAAATGTCTCTATTTTTCATTTCATTTTCATTTTCATATTACATGGCCGGATATCTTCTGGACAGACCTTGTATCATTCAGCGTTCACAAGACTATCCAACCACCACCACTAATTCCAGAACATCTTTATTCACCAGAAAGAAATCCCATTCCAAGAGCGGTCCAGCACCATTTCCATCACTAATCTATTGTCTGTCTCTACAGATTTGCCGATTCTGGACATTTCACATAAACAGAGTCCTGCAGTATGTAGCTTTTGTGACCAGCTTTCTTCACTTAGATGTTTTCTGTGTTCATTCATGGGGTAACATGTATCAATAATGCATTCCTTTTTATGGCTGAATAATAATTCCATTGTATAGTTATACCACATTCGGTTTATCCATTCATCAGTCAGTGGACATTTAAGTGTATCCGCATTATAATTATTATGAGTAATGCTATGAATATTTATATACAAATTTTGCGTGAATATATGTTTTCAGTTCTCTTGCCATATATACCTAAGAGTGGGACTGCTGGGTCATGTGACAGCCCTATGTTTAGCATTTTGAGGTATTGCCAAAGTGACTGCACTATTTTGCATTCCTGCCAGCAGTGTATCAGGGTTCTCATTTTTCCTTATGCTCACCAACTCTTTTTTTTAAATTATAGCCATTCAAATGGGGGTGAAGTGGTGTCCTATTGTGATTTTAATTTGTATTTGCATTTTCCTGATGACTAAGATGTTGAGCATCTTTTCATGTACTTATTGGCCATTTGTATATCTTCTTTGAAGAAATGTCACATCAAATCTTTTGCCCATTTTTTTTAGGTTTTCTGGGATAGTTTTCTAATTCATCTTTTTTTTCCCCCAGTGGAGGGGGTGAGAGGAAGCAAAGCACAGGGAAAATGCCTCCTAAGACCTTACCAGTGCCAGGAACCCAAGGCCTGGGTGCCCCTGAGGCTAAGAAAGGAGGGGTGGCTGAGGAGATGAGCAGGTAGCTATAGGGTGCAGAGGGGGCTTCTGTGAGCCACTGAGAGCTAGATACACACCCTGCAGGCAGGACATGCCATTTATTGCTGCCCTGACTGAACCAGGACGGATGCACAGCACTGAAGTGGGGGGTGGGGTAGAGGGAGGTGGACAGAGACAGACAGAGCAGCGATAGAGAGTGAGACAGAGAGAAAGTGGTGCGAGGAAAAGATAGGCAGAGAGAGAGAAAGACAAAGAAGGAAAGAAAGAGACAGATAGAGGAAGGAGGGACAGACAAAGACAGCGACAGGGGCAGAGAAGAAGTGAGAGACACTGAGAAAGAAGGAAGGAGAGGCAGAAAAAGACAGAGAGGCACAGGTACTTTACCCGCTTTTAAATTGGGTTGTTTTCTATTGTTGAGTTGTAAAAGTTCTTTTTATAGTCTGATACTAGACCACTTATTAGATACATGATTTGCAGATATTTTCTTTTTGCTTGTGGGTTGTCCTTCCACTTTTTTGCTTGTGTCCTTTGAAGCAATAAAGTTTTAATTTTGATGAAGTCCAATTTATCTATTTTTTTCTTTTGATGCTGTGCTTTTGATGTTATACCTTAGACACCATTATTACAAGACCAGTGCTCTAACCCCTGAGCTATAGGGCCTGACACCATTATTACCAATCCAAAATCACAAGCATATTTTCCTAAGCATTTTGTAGTTTTAGCACTTACATTTAGGCCTTCTGTCCATTTTGAGTTAATTTTTGTATATGGTGTGAGGTAAGGATTTAACTTCATTCTCTTGCCAGTATACATCTGGCTATCCTAGTGCATTTGTTGAAAAGAGTTTTCTTTACCCATTGGGTGGTCCTGACACTCCTGTCAAAAATCAGTTGACCAGAGCTATATGAGTTTATTTCTGGACAGTCAGCTGTATTCCTTTGATCTATATGTCTGTCCTTAGGCCAGGATGATACTGTTTTGACAACTGGAGCTTTGTAGTAAGCTTTGAAATCAGGAAGTGTGACTCCTCCACCTTTATTCTTTTTCAAGATTGTTCTGGCTTTCTGAAGCCTCTTGCAGCATCATCATTTTCTGTCTTACCAGAGTGTCTTTCACCACAGCTCATGGACTACCTCTCTACTTTGTTGTACAATTATCTTTCTATTTCCGTCTCTCCTGTTAAGCTTCAAACAACTTGAAGGCTTATTCAGTTTTGGATCTACATAGCATAGCATAGTACTTGCTTAACAGTAGTACAATTAAGTACTAATATTGCTATTTTAAATGAAATGACATATAACAAAACCAGTTTTTACCATAAACTAGTTGATATAGATAAGAGTTAAGTTCCTATGGCATTATAACAGGATGACATTGAATGACACAACATTATTTGAGGACTTGCTGTACTCCCTGAATGACTTTGAAGGTGAAGAAAGCAGGAAGAAGAAAGAACTAAAGTTTGTAGACACCCATTTGACCAAAGAATGGCAACAATGTAAAACCTGGATGACTATACAGAACAGATTTTGCTGTGTGTCTTTATAGGAGATGGCAGGCTCGTAGACCTTGAAATCATTAGATGCAGACAAGTGCCATTGAGGAGGATGTGATGCTCCTCAGTTCTCACTTCAATATGTAACAGCCTGAGCTGACTGAAGAAAGGTCAGAGTTAAGGTATGCCCACATCCAGCTATTCGCTCCCCCAGGGTAGGCAAGAGCCCTCCTCCTAGAAAAGGAAGGGAAAATACCTAGGGCAGAGTTGGGTAGAAAACATACGCAGAAGTGACCTTAAACAGTCCAGGCCCATGTGGAGGAAGTGACATATGATGCAAGTTTAGTGGTCTCTCTGAAACTAACTTTGAGATTATCGTAGTATTTTTGATACAAGTTACATTAAAATGACCTTTCAGACCATTTTCCCCTCTCATATTGCATCATTTTCTCAGAGGAGCTCTATGAGATAACAAGAAGTTAAGTCACTTGTCTGTGATCTCTTAGCTTGCAGGTGGCAGACCCAGGATTCACACTCGAATCTCTCTCTGCAGGATTGTACCATGTCATACGTACAGAATAGAAGGAAGTCATTTTGGCAAATGTGGAAACTGAGGCAAAAGCAGCTGAAGTGACTTGCTTAAAATGGAAGAGCGCTAAGTCAGCGTGTGCCCAGTAGTGCCAGGTTCACGGGAGTGTTCATGCTGACTTGATTATGAGCTTTCCAAGCATTCACAAACATTCTGTTGGATATTTATCTTCAGCTTTTCTTGATCAGACGCCGTAACTTTCCTGTGGGGAGAAAATGGGTTGAGCAGCCAACCCAAGTATTCCAGTCTGCTTTGTATATTTCTCCCAGAAAACGAATGAATTGTCATTCTGGTGTGTTTGTTTTCTTTTTCATAATATGCCCAAAAGCCATAAAGCTTTATAACAGCAAAAGAAGAAATAAAACCACCTCTCCTGATTCTTGAAAAAGGGAGTTGTTTGAAGTGTTTTGGTGGAAATATGAAGAGTTCTGTTTTTTAAATGTAAATTCTGTAAATCCTTAGGAATGAGTATGACTAATTATGGCTTTACAAGTAGGATTTTTAAAATAAATTTTATGGCTTCCTTTAAAGAGACCGTTGGTCCCCTGGTCCCCTCCTCACTATGTCATTTTTCCTAGGTCTGTGCACATCACTAAGTTGAAAGAATCTAGTCTCTAAAATCAAACATACTTAGCTTTTTGCCCATTAATGGAAGTTTTAGGGGAGGGGGGAACAGAAAGAAGAAACTGAACAAATTAAATTTCCTTACAGTCTGGCATGTAATTTCCATTAAGTTTCAAGGTTGTGAACATGTACTAATTTAAGAGGCTTCATACTATCCCCCAAAGACATTTTGAAATAGCTAGAACAGTCCTCAAATCTGTTCTCATTTTCCTCAGTCATTAAAATGTTGATCTATTTCAGGAGTCCCACAGAACTGCGTGGTTAAGAAATCCTCAAGTTCATTTTCTACCTATAATCAAAGCATACCTTTCTTTTTTCATAAAAGAGATTTTTTTTTCATTACGACCAAAGCAAATCAGCTTCATTATGGAAAATACAGATTTTCAAAAGAAGAAAATTTCAATCACCCATAATTCCAATTAATGGATACATTTTATACTTTACGGACTCTTCTATGACCTGTTATTCTCGTTGAGCAGGTCTTCATAGTTTTCTGTGTCATTTAATGTAGAATTATTAATATAGTATTATTGCATAATGTTCCACAGTACAAAATATTTTTTAAATATATTTTATTGATTATGCTATTATACTTGTCCCATTTTCCCACCTTCATTCCCCTCTACCCTGCACACCCCCTCCCACCCACATTCCTCCTCTTTAGTTCATGTCCATGTGTCATAAGTTCTTTAGCTTCTACTCTTCCCACACTATTCTTGCCCTCCCCCTGTCTATTTTCTACCCACCGTCTGTACTACTTGTTCTATGTACCTTTTCCCCCTCTCTCCTCCTCCCACTCCCCTGTTGCTAACCCTCCATGTGATCTCCATTTCTGTGGTTCTGCTCCTGGTCTAGCTGTTTGCTTAGTTTGCTTTTGTTTTAGGTGTGGTGGTTAATATCTGTGAGTTTGCTATCTTTTTACTGTCATATTTTTTATCTTCTTTTTCTTAGATAAGTCCCTTTAACATTTCATATAATAAGGGCTTAGTGATGATGAATTCCTTTAATTTGACCTTATCTGAGAAGCACTTTATCTTCCCTTCTATTCTAAATGAAAGCTTTGCTGGATAGAGCAATCTTGGATGTATGTCGACTTTCATGATTTGGAATAATTCTTTCCAGCCCCTTCTTGCCTGGAAGGTCTCTTTTGAGAAATCCACTGACAGTCTGATGGGAACTCCTTTGTAGGTGACTGTCTCCTTATCCCTTGCTGCTTCTAGAATTCTCTCCTTCATTTGAATCTTGGCTAATGTAATTATGATGTGCCTTGGTGTGTTCCTCCTTGGGTCCACCTTCTTTGGGACTCTGTGAGCTTCCTGGACTTCCTGGAAGTCTATTTCCTTTGCCAGATTGGGGAAGTTCTCCTTTATTATTTGTTCAAATAAGTTTTCCACTTGTCGCTCTTCCTCTGCCCCTTCTGGTACCCCTATAATTCGATGTTGGGACATTTAAAGATGTCCTGGAGGTTCCTAAGCCTCTCCTCATTTTTTTTGAATTCTTGTTTCTTCCTTGTTTTCTGTTTTCTGTTTCTTTCTTCCTTCTGGTCCACTACATTGATTTGAGTCCCAGTTTTCCTCCCATCTCTAGGTTCCCTGTGCGTTTTCCTTCATTTCACTTATTGTAGCCTTCATTTTATCATCTAATTTGTGAGCAAAATCAACCAATTCTTTGAGCATCCTGATCACCAGTGCTTTGAATTGTGCATCTGATAAGTTGGCTATCTCTTGGTCGCTTAGATGAATTGGCTCTGGGGCTTTGATTTGTTCTCCCATTTGAGCCTTTTGTTTTGTTTTGTTTTTGTTTTTGTTTTGTTTTTTTTGGTCTGGTCGTGGCTGTTAGGTAGTGAGGGGCGGAGCCCTTATGTGTTCCCCAGAGCGAGGCAGCCCAGTCACTGGGTAGTGATGCTGTATGTGGGGGTGGGGTCTGAGAGGGAACAATGGCGCTTGCTCCGTTCTCTCTCAGATTCCAGTCCCCTCTGCCACTTCCCCTTCTCCTGGATTATCTACACACGAATATGGAACCGCCTGGTCAGCTGCCTTTCGAGGCCTCACTGGGTCTGCCCATTGCCACCCCGTGCCCAGGGTCCACTAGCCGCCGCCTGCGTGCCTGGGTCTTCCAACCTCCACTTTTTCCTGTCTCAACTCCGCCCCTCTTACCGGTCTGGATGAATGGTTGTTGGACTTCCGTACAGTTCAATTTTCTATGAGTTCTGGTTGCTTTCTTGTTTCTGAATCTTTGTTGTCCTTAATTTTGGTTGTGCAAGGAGGCACAGTGTGTCCACCTATGCCTTCATCTTGGCTAGAAGTACAAAGTATTTATTGCTAAGATCATTTCATGTACTATCCTTCAGTAACTGTATAGATTTTGGATATTATCATTATCCCAATTTTATAGCTTAGAAGAGTGAGGCTAGGAGAGGTTGGCTGCACAGGGCAGACTTTGGATTTCCTCATTTTAAGCACTATCACCTACTTCTTCCCTTATAAAGTATGTAATTAATTCACTTCTGATAGATTTTGATGTTAAATTTTTCACGTTTATACACAATCTGGCAATGGACAACTTGTGTGTATGTATGTATATTTTTTTCTAAACATTCCTAATTATTAACTTAGGATTAATTGCCTTAAAGGGAATTGCAGAGATCAAAGCTATGCAAAATGCTAAGATTTTTGACAGATGTTTTCAAATTGCTTTTAAGAAAGGTTGTACAAATTCACAATTCACCTTTCCATTGGCCTAGCAGTGAGTGGAAAAAAGATATATATTTAAAGCCTATTCTGGATGTTTCGCTTTTCCCCTTGGAGCCTCACCAACTAGATGAGAAGAGCTTGTCCTTCCTCCTTCTCTGTATGACCATCACGTCATCTGCCTCTGTATAGCCACATGCTACATGTAGATTTTGTGTGCTGCAGTTCCTTCAGCTAATTTCACATTTATTTAGGGTAGTAATGCTTCTTTTGGAAAGCAGCATGATAAAATGGAAATAACATGGACTTTGGAGTTAGACCAACTTCTGGATCTCAGCCCCTCCAACTTCTCAGCTATGCTTAGTTAGGCAAGCCATTTATTGTCCTCTAGCCTGTCTTGTCACCTGTGAAGCAGGAGTAATATCTCCTACACCGCATTATTATGAGCAATAAGTTTGTTTAAAGATGTCAGGCATGTTGCTTGGTATATAATAGGTGCTCAGAAAATGTTCCTTCTCCCTTTTTATGCCCCACACATTGCTTGGTCTACCACTGTATATGCAGAGGTACCTGTAAATACAGCGAACGCTTATTGCATGAGTAAGAGTAACCCAGACAGGCACTGCAGTGTGTGCATATGTGTGCACACCTGAGCAGTTGCTCAGGGCCAGTGCCCCAGCTCCCTGAAGCACAACCCTAGATTCCAGTTGCCTGAAATGCTCCCAGAATCCAAATGTCTGAGTCTGTGCTCTGTATATCTCTAACCCCATGAATAGGTGGGAATTTGAATTTTCAGTTGAGGAAAATTAGTTCCTCAGGAGACCTTTCCAAGCTTCATGTAGCCATAGGGAAAACAAAGTTTCGTAGTAAGCTAATTGCAAAGCTCTGTCCTCTAATGAGTGAATTGGTCAGAATTCTCTGCTACAGTGGGCTCCTAATAGGAAGTGTTTATCTCCCCAACCTTCCCTGGAAGTGTCAACATCAGCCACACACTCCTTCCTAGCGTGGAGGGGGCGTGGAAACCAGGGGCAGTTCTGATGTCCTGGGCCCCACAGTCTCTCCCTGTGGCTGCACATGGGGTCCTGGAGGCTGTAACATTGTTATCTTAATCGTTTCCTTGCTTGTGTTTCTATCAACCCTACATCTCAGTTACTACTTCTTTGCCAACTAGTTTTCTTGTGGTTTATATGGTAGCAGTAGTATTCAACCCCACCCTGCCCCCCCAAACAAAAAGCACAAGAGGAGAAGCTTCAAGTAGGGAAGGGTAAATTTCAAATGTGAAGTGCCACGTTTACCTGGAAAACTTGGAGTCTTATTTCTGTGAATGGCTTTTCATGATGTTTGTTCTTCCAATACAAGCTGCTGTTCTTTTTTTTGAAAGAGTGCTTTGCTTGACAGCTGTATATTTCATTAGTCTCTCCTTGAGAAACTGGATTTACCTTGAAGTAAGGCCCAGTAAGTGCTTTTATTCTTTTTTTGTAATCATTTTTAGTGAGTGTCTAGGAAGCAACCTGGTGTAGTACTTCAGCTTTAGACAGATGTGGGTTGTCTCTGCCATTTACCAGCTGTGACTTTGGGCAAGTCACCCAACATCTTTGAGCTTTGTGAGTTTCCTCATTTACAGGATTGCTATGAGAGCTATATGAGATCATGTATGAACGGTAAATGGGACAATGTGTGCCAAGTGCCAGGCAAAGTGACCTGCATAGTAGGTCCTACTTAGGTATCTTGGGACATTCAAGTTACAGCCCATAACCTAAGTCTTCCAGGATGGATGATAGCAAGCATTAACATTGGAGGTAATGACTAGACAGAACCACTGCTAACTGTATGTTACGATTAAAAAATAAATATTATGCCCTGGCTGGTGTGGCTCGGTGGGTTGAGCACCGGCCTGTGAACCAAAGGGTTGTTGGTTTGATTGTTGGTCAGGGCACATGCCTGGGTTGTGGGCCAGGTCAGATCCCCAGTAGGGGGCACATGAGAGGCAACCACGTGTTGATGTTTCTCTCCCTCTTTCTCCTTCCCTTCCCCTCTAAAATAAATAAATAAAACCTTTTTTAAAAATACTTCATTAAGCTGACTTAAACATAAAATCGTGAATCTACTTGACTTTTGCTAATACTTCTCTAACTTGACCATGGAGTCATAACTGGATGAAATATTAAAGCAAATTAGATCTTTCACCTTATCCCAAATGCGGGTGCTGACATGGCCAGTGGTGATCAAGAGGGAGTTAGCTCACCGGCAGGAACTTGAAGTCCCACGTCCCCGGCTCTGACTTGCCTCATGTTGCTTTGGAACCAATGACAGGGCATGTCACCACCTCCCTTTTGGTCTTTTTCTATTAATGGAGAAGTGTAATGTTTAGATAATTGTTTATTCACTTTTTGAGATGTTGAAATAGAAAATGCTGCCAACTTGGAAAACAGTAGTCATTTCTATGGAAGCGCATCATGTCGATAGGAGGAGGGGGTATCAGCTGCTCTCCCCGCTTACTGTGTGTGCCTGGAGCATTCATTGTGCTCCAGGTGTTGCTGCAGAGCTGGGGGGAGCAAGGTGAGGTGCAGACATGGACAGTTCCTGTCAACTTTGGCCTCACCCTATGAGCTCATTTAAAGTCACCCAGGATGCTCCTTGTTTGAATGGATCAAATCTCTAAAATGAGATGGAGAAAGAAGCCTCTTGAATAAGATCAAAGAGAATGAGCAAGATGTGACCCAGACCCAAAACAGTAGAATATAGAGTCAGTTCATACTAGACCTTTCCACTCCTCCTCCATTGTTTGTTTCTATTTTCCCCCCAGTAAAAAATTCGAGACCTTTTCTATCTGGAGCCTCATTGGGAAACCTTGCACAAGACTTAACGTCTCTGGTTCTCTTATCTGTAAAATGAAGGCGGAGGTTCCTTCCTGCTTTTTTGTGGTTCTGTGCTTAAACATACCTCAAGCGTTTAGAATATAAGTATTTGCTGACTTGAAGAAACATTAGGACAAAACAGAAAGTCACTTGAGCTTCCCAGGAGCTGGGGAATCATCCATGTACAATACGATTCTTTTAAACAAGTTCTCTCAGTGTTGAATTTCTTGCCTCCCCAAGAGCTCTATAAAAATAGTATTTTCTTGCCAGAGACATTAAGGCCTCAGAACTACTGCCCTCCTTCTGTGAACGTATTATACGGTTTGTATTTGGCTTAGGATCTTTTTAGCAGACAACCCAGCTCCGTTCTGAGAGGCTGACTCAGCAGAGTTCCTCCAGCACGTTCCCGCTTTTTGCAGGAGTCAAGTGCCCAGCCCCTGCCAGCTTCCAGCCCGGCTGGAGCTGATGCTGCCTCTGCGCCTGTGCTTACCCAGGGGGAGAGACACTGCGGCACTGCATTGTCCCCAGTTTTCCTCAGGTTGTTAGAGCCTGAGCCAGACAGGTCTCAGTTTTGTCTATGACCTGGTCCAGGACCACGCCAGTCCTCTCAGTGGTGTTCACCTCCCCCGCCCCTCCAATCCGTGTGGCCCCTGGCATCCGAGCAGCCCCTGTGCCTCTTTCCTGCCTGATTTCCTGCCACTGTCTTACCTGCTGATTTGCCCCTCAGGTTTGCCAGACAGTTCCTCTCCTTTCCCTTGACTGAAATTGCAACATAATCCCAAGGTTTTAGGAGTAAGAATCTAATGTTTTATTATGGAAAATTTCGATAATATACAACAGTAGAGAAAAAAGTACATTGGACCTCGTATACCCATCACCCGCTTCACTAATCTTGTTTCATCCACTCCTTTCAACCCCAGATTATCTGGAAGCAAGTCTCACACCACAGACCATTTCTAGTTTCCTTTAAAAAAAAAAAAAAACTGCTCCTAATTTACTTGAGAGAGAGGCATAGGTTAACTCTCATAAGTTTCATTTGATGTAGCCCAGCCACCTTTCCGGTCTCCCAGGCTCCCAGTCTGCTCAGAAGTGGAGGTTCCCCCCTGATCTCCCCAGTCCCTTTCTGGTGGATCAGCTGACGGAAGAATGGGAGCCAGTTCACCAGCCTGGTGAGGGGCTGTGTGGAAGATGGCCACTTAGGTGGGAAAGGACGGCTGTTTCAGGCATGAGGGGGATGGGGAAGGAGACGATGCCTGAGTCCTGCCTCAGTGACGGAGAGGTGGGCATACTTGTCTGTATTCACGATCAGCCACTACCAGCCGGATAAGATGCACTGCCGGAAACACAGTGGCAGCTGTGAGAGCAAGCTGTGGCCTGATTTCCACCCCTTGCCCCTTCCCTGGTAACAGGTAAGGCTGCCCTCCTGTAAGACATCTAAAGGGTGTGTCCTGTGTGTCTCCATTTTCAGATGCAGTGGCAGAATGTGGAGCACGTTGGTGACCAGAGCCCCTATGTCACGTCTGTCATTCTTCACATTAAGCAGAACGTCCCCATCATCCGTGACAACCTGGCTTCAACACGTAAATACTTCACTCAGTTCTGCATTAAATTTGCAAAGTAAGTCCTGGAACATTCTCATCCCTGGGGGATTTCAAGACCATACTTACTGCTGGTGCACTCACAATCCAGGTGTCCCCACCATCCAGCTAGAAAGGAAGTTGAAGGGAAACGAACTTAAACTCCAGAGATCTGCTGATCAGGAGGGAGAACTGGGGCTATTTAGAAGGGATTCTTCAAACCAGAGCCAGGCCAAACAAGAATGTGACATTGAATTCCTGGCTAACTACAATGGCACACACGGTTTATAAGTCACTTAGAGTAGAGCAGGCTTCGGTAGTGTAGTATTCTGGTTGTGCTGGGCAAACTAATTTTTTTGTACCCTAAAGAAGCAGAGTCATGAAACTAAATCCCCTGATGTAGATGGCAGCGACAGCGATGCAGTCACCGACCACATCAAGGCAGACAGAACTGCAGTGGGGGTGCTGTTGTTGTGAGTTGTATGCACGTAACTGCGCCCCTGCCTCCCCGCTGGGTTAAATGATTCAAATTACTTTTCAGTGATTTCATATATGCATTTTGTCTCTCCAACAAGATGATAAGCTTTTTAAGGGTAGGCACCATCAGTTCTGTTTCTTTTGAGCCTTCTCTTCCCCCTTCCCCACAGTAGCTCTTACTGGGGCTATCAGAGTTTATCTACTTGCAGATGTCCTTGGGTCCAGGGAAGGTACTAGAAATTAGGAAAGGCCAGTCAGGGAGCTCCATTGCCAAGGTAGACAGAGCAAACTGCATGTCTTCCTGCCACATCCTTGTGTGCAGCCATTTCTGGCTTGATGTTTTGAAGCAGGGAAATAGTTGGTCCTTTGCCAGCCAGCCAGCATCTGGCTGTAGCACTGTCTCCCCCGAGACCAGACAGCGTAGAGGGTCAGTGCCTCCTCGGACCAATTAGCAAATAAGCACTTTGGCAAACTGCTCAGGAAAGGGCTTCAGGAGGGTCAACCCAGTCCAAGCTACTGTATTTAGATTGCTCTCTTCCAAGTCCCAAAGGGTGATTTAGGACTCCAAGTTTCTGTCTTCCCCAAATATCTCCCGGTTTGTATTCAATTAAGGCTTTTCTTCTCCCTCACAAATAAATCCCTGAGGACCCTCAGTTATGGAGTGGCTTATGGCATCAGCTTCAGTTTTTACTTTGTCAAGGAAAGACAGAGCTGGGTCTCCAGGGAGGCGTTAATGTTTTCAGTATGGCAGATGAACCAGCAGCTGACGTTTCCTTCGCTCTCTGGGTGCTCATTAGGGTGTGTTAAAAGCATTGCTGATAAATCACATGGTGACGCTCCCCAAAGCCCCTGGTAGAAACAGTATCTCTAAAAATTGACTGTGGCCAGAAGTCTCCAGCGTGGTCGCAGGGGGCTCTGATCGAGCTACCGTCGAAGTGCGTCCACTCAGCCAGTCCCGGCACCGGCCTCGAGTTCCCTCACAGCCCTTTCATTTCCTCACTAAGCCCGTATGCATGAACGGGGGATAGGATGCCCATCTCTCCCATCTGGAAAAATTTAACCTGTGAAATCAGAAAGTGGCTTTCTGATTTAATTTGTGGTACTCTCTCGTCCTTCTACAATCCCAGTAGAAGACTAAGGGAGCTCAGAGGCAGGGGTTTCCCCAGCCAAGAGCAATAGCCACCCCCCCACAAGGGGATGGAAAAGCACTTAGCCATTACCCACCACGTTGCTGGGACTTCTCCCCAAAGACATGTCCCTGGTCTCTCTATTTTCCTCACCCCACTCCAGTAGACTAGCAGACACAGCCAGTTCTAGGGCACACCTGAAGCCTATTGTACTGTAAAGTAACTCAGGTTATAAACTGTGTGTGCTGTTGCAGATAGCCAGGAATTCAATGTCACATTCTTGTTTGGCCTGGCTCTGGTTTGAAGAATCCCTTCTAAATAGCCCTAGTTCTGCCTTCTGATCAGCAGATCTCTGGAATTTAAGTTCCTTTTCCTTTAACTTCTTCTCCTATCCCACCAACATAAAGCCATAGGTGTTTCCTTTTGCCTCCACTTATTCTCTGCAGCAGGAGCCTTTCCTATATAAACATCAAGATTACCCTTCTTAGTAGATTGAAACTACTAAGTGACTTCTCTTGTCTACTAAGCTTATTCTCCTTCATTCAGTACTGGAGATAACAAGACGAATCTCTTTGTAGTGGTTGGAAGGATAAAATGAGAAGTCTTCTGTAAACTTTCTGATGGAATGCTAATACCAAGCTGACATTCTAAGGCGGTAGCTGCATCCTGGCCAGCGTGGCTCAGTTGGTTGGAGCATTGTCCCATACACCAAAAGGTCACGGGTTTGATTCCTGGTCAGGGCACCTACCTGGTTTGCAGGTTTGATCCTTGGCCAGTGTGTGTACAGGAGGCGACCAATCGATGTTACCCTCTCACATTGATATTTCTTTGTCTCTGCCCCTGCCAAACCCTCTTTTCAACAACAACAACTACAACAACAAAAAGTGGTTGTTCCTATCATTATTGTTTATTCAACATGCATTCACTTGAGTAGCTGCTATGTCTCAGGCACAGAATTAAGTGCTTTGACTTAATAGATACTGTGCATATTTTTGTTTGCCTTACAGTCAAGTGGAGGGAAACAGACATGTGAATAAATAAGTATAGTAAAGTTGGTTAGATGTTAGACTAGAGGTCTGTGGACTCTGTAGAATATGGTTGAAGGAATATAGTGACTGAGGAAAGACTTCATAGGAGAGAAGGAGAGATGTCCTTAAGCAGAATCCAAGAGACGTGTGTACTGGCCCACAAGGCCGTGGGGAAGAGGGCGCAGTGTGAGCAAAGGCACAGAGGCTGGAATAGCCTGCAGAACCACAGGATCTACAAGTAGCTCAGCTGGTTGGAGCATAGGGTGCCAGGGCTTGGCACGAGGAGGCTGGGGACGGAGAATCAGGACAACCAAGGAAGGCTTTGTCTGCAGCCTCACAAGAGTTTTAGTCAGGATAAGGTCTCGGTCATATTTGCATTTGAAATTTCCTTTGGCAGCAGATGGATTAGAAAGCATGAGGCTGAAGGCTGGGAGACCAGTTAGGAAACAATTGAAAGGGCTCAAGCGAGAAAGGGCAGCAGCAGTGGGAATGGTTGGAGGGTTGGATATGGGAGTTCAGGGGAAGAGCTGGTGGCTGATGGGATACTGGGGTAGAGGGCGAGGGAGCTATCTCAGGCAGCCCTCGGTTTCTGACTTGGGTGGCTGGGTGGGTGGGATCCAGTCTGCGAGCCTGGATTCCGGGGCGAGGCTGAGTCGTGGGCGTGCTGGGGTTGAGGTTGCAGCGGGCCCTTCCAGTGGGATGTCCAGTAGGTCACTGGATGTTAGAGTGGGCACAAGTGTATAGGAAAAGATGTAAAGAAATCGAAGAGGATGGAGGTCACAAGCCTGAGAACAACGTTGAAAGAGGGAGAAGAGGGGTGCTAGCCAGCCTTCAGCTCAGCCTACAGATCATGCTTTATTGCCACTGTGCCTTCTTTGGTTGTGGGTCCTTATGACACCTGCGGGTCTGTCACTCTGGACCTGGCCTTGAATATAGGCATTTCTAGCTCCCACACTTGCCATTCTGCTTTCCCTACTCGGGCCTCTGCAGTTTTTTTTCCCAAAAGCTCCGCCGACCTATTAAAATTTCATTGTCGCTTTCCCCAAACCAGAATCATTGTCAGTTCACTAGGCCAGCGTTGCCCTTCAGTCCCCAGGACATTGGGAGAGACCATATGTTTCATTCCTGATCCAATACTTACTCCCTTAACACGTATTTCCTATTTTTGCCTTTATGATCCCATAAGTGTCTCATGTATATTCCACTCTCATCTCTGTTAGGGTGTTTCCGGCTACTAGTAATGGAAACCTTGACTCAAACTGACTTATACAGAAGGTGAACTTTGTATTCCATATAACTGGAAGCCCAGAGTAGGACAGACACAGGGGTGGTTGATTCAGCGGTTCAGCAATGTCATTAAGGACCCTGCTCTGCTCTCCTTGGGGCTGGCTTCATCCTCAGAATGGTGGGAAAATGGCTGCTTTTATAACCAAATACAAGAATATCCTGAAGAAGAAGAGAGACCCTTGCCCTAGCATGCAATAAAATCCTTCTCTCCAGTCTGCTTGGGCCAGCCGAGACCATGTTCCCATCTCGGCACCAACAACAGTTGCCAAGGGCATGCCACGCTCTGACTGGGAGACTCATCGGAATTCAGCTCTGTAGTGGGGGAGGAACCAACTTTTCCCTGGCATCCCAAGGCCACATCCACCTAAATGAAACCAGGACCTTGGCTGGGAAGAAAAAGAAGGCAATGGATGCTGGCTGGCCACAGAAGTGTCTTCATCGTTTCTTAGTTTCCTTATGGAAGGCAGAGGGGCCTTAAAATTTTTTCCTACAGTTCTTTGCTGAAGAGAGAATAAGCCTGATTATTTATCACTTCTTTTTTATCCACAGCTCCTTCATTCCCAAGTTCATCACCCACCTCTTCAAGTGCAAGCCAATTAGCATGGTGGGAGCAGAACAGGTGAGATGAAGTTGGTACGGGGTCTTTTCTTTATGACTTTGGTCATAGATCAAACACATGTCTTTCTAGCACAGATGCGCTCTGGAGAAATACAGTTGCCAATTTCCCCTGTTTGGGTACAGTGTGGTGACCGGACAGCTTAATTCAGTCATCCATGTATTTAAAAATTTTTTGTTGAGTACCTACTAAGTACCCAGGCATTGTTCTAGGTACAGGGTATACCACAGTAAACAAGACAGAAAAGATCTCACCTTTATGATACTTACATTCTGATAAGTAAAGATAGAAAATATACAATTTAGCAAAGAAATTAGAAGATAATTTCAACTTCAGTATGCTAAAGGGTGTAAAACTAGGTTACTGAAAGAATATCTTAGTGGCAGGAGGAAGTAATGGCTCTGCTTTGGAGGTCAGAGAGGGCTCCTCTGGGAGCTGGGGCTCAGCAGGGACCCGGAGAGACGTGTCCCGGCAGAGGGAGCAGCAAGGGCTCTGACGAGGAGGGACCCGTGCCTGGGGCGGGGACCGCTGGAGAGCAGCACAGGAAGGCTTGTCTTTGTGGTCCTGAGGAACTGTCTGCGCGCCCAGGGAGACTTCCTTCGCTCACCCCACTCCCTTCACTCAGATTCTGTGCCTCAGGGCATCTCTTCATCGGTTGTATCACCTGAGCACTAATGAGCTGCTTTACATGGTACAGCAGATCACCTCTTTTCAGCTGCCGCCTACTCAGACTACCAGCAGTGTGAGTGTTTTGAATTCAGAGAGCAGTTTAAGCTACTTTTTAAAAGAAAGAAACAATAATTTTCATACCCTAATTCTCTAAAAAGCATCTACTTAGGTACATTCTCATATATTCATTAAAATAAATCTTTTCCAGACCTTTACTTAGCAACATGTAGTGAAAGTACCTTTTTTTTTTTTTTAAGTAAACTACATTTTTAAGTAAGAAGGTTATATAATTCAGTACATTTCTATAACTCCTGCTCTTCCATCAAATCGGTCACCTTGGTCGAGACTCGACTCTCTCCCAGCTCAGTGATTTGCCCTCCCATGGGGCTCTTGTTCATGCTGGTCTGCTGGTCAACATGGCAAGTTGGCATGTGCCCAGAGCATCATGGGTCAAAGCCAGAGATGTAATCTCGATGAATATCAGGAGTGTCTTGAATCTGATAAGTGCAGTGTTTTTATGCTCTGTGAGTGGCCTGAGGCTGAGTCCTGTCTGTAACAACCGTTTGTCCTTAGACATGTTACTGAACCTCCTAGTGCTTTAGTTTCCTCTTCTATAAAGTGAGGGTAATCCTAGCACTGCCTCCCAGGGAAGTTGCGAGGATTAAGCAAGAAAATGTACTTAAAGTGCCTGGTACAATGTCCAGCACAGGGGAAGCTCGTATGTGTTTACGCTTCAGCAGACCAGGGACGGGGCTTTGTTTCTGCCTTCATTTCTCATCTCCCTGCGTAGTAACACCCAGCCAGCGTTTGCTGCTGGCTGGCTGGCTGGCTGACCGGCTGTAACCAGGGTCAAAAATATGTACTGTCTCAGAGAACGTCCTGGGAGGTTGCATGGATTCAGGCACTGACTGTGTCTGTAGTGTCTGTAGTGTTTTGAAATTCTTGACTCTCGTGTGTCGTAAGCAGAGGACCAACCCTCTCCACTAGAAACAGCAGCCTGATGCCCCAACACATTGTCTCCAGTTTCCCCAGCACATGTTCATGGGGCACGAATTCTGTCCGGCTCACTGTTGTGCATAATCAGAGAAGATGCAGCGTGATTACTATCTGTATCGGAAGCTTAAGCATCCTCAGTTACTAGGTTTCTGTCTCTAGACGTGATGAGGCCACTGGACACCAAGTGGACCCATTGGGAGCATGTTTTCAGGAGAGCACAGCTCTGCCCAGGCCTTGCCAGCTGATTTACTGTCTGATAACCATGATATTTTCGTATCATCACATAAATCCAATATTCTATCTATTTTCCCCAGATTTTTCTCTTCTTTCAAAGAATGTTAAAATAATCAGCTCAGACTCAAAGCCTGTATCTTCAGAAAAATATCAGTTTAGCTAGTATTGACTCCTGCTTTGAGAGGTGAATGAGAAAACCACCTGTGAAAGTGGAGTTTTACTTTCTCAGACCCCAGGCAGAGATGAGTATGGGTGAGGAGGGCATGGATCTCAGCAGGCCCAGCCTGGGGGAGGGCGTGAGTGGGAAAGGGCAATGTGGCCCTTGAAGGGGTCCCGTGGGAAGTTCAGGGTTAGCTCGGTCCACGCTTGCCCTGAGCATGGGGGCTTAGACACCCAGGCAGTCGTGGAGCTGGAGGTGTGATCAAACAGGCAGCAGAACCGTGGGAACCAAGAAGTTAACAAAGAGACGTGCATAGACTGAAATAGATTCTGCCTCCAGTCTTGTCATGGCTGTAATCCAAGCTTCAATAAAAGCTGTGAAATGCAAAACTAAGATTTAGCCTAATCTCAGCTGCCTGCGCTTTGCCACAAAGGTACTAGATCCTAAATTTAGATTCTACTTTAATACTTGTGCTGAAAATAGGGAAGGAGATATTTTCCTGATATTTATTCTCTTCCTGATTACTACACAGCCTGAATTATTTATCCTGGGCCCTAGAGTCTTCTTGAGCAATTCCAAGGGCACATGGAACTGAACCATACTGGTATTTGTAATGCTTCTTGCTACTTTGTGATTTTTCAGAGTATCTTGTGGGATTTGCAGGGTCATTAATCAGTCTATGGCCATGGTATCTATGACTGCACACACAGCAGAAATGGAATCCATTCACATAAACTTACATGGAGGGAGCGGAACAATAATGTGTGGGGAAAAGAACCCTGAGATGTGGGATCCAGTCCCCCCACTGCTGTTAATGGTCCTGTTGACCAAAGAAGCAGTTGCTTCTCTGCTCTGGGTCCAGTTTCTTTGTGTTTAAATGAGAACGATGAACCAGACACTCTCACACGCCTCTCCTATGTCTGTCACATTATGGAGTTTAAAATGTTTTGAGCAATATTACTCATGTCTATGAAGTTACCTTATATTCCTTTATAGTTCTTACATAACAGACCCTGGGGGGGTGAACAATATACTATTACTGAATGGACCCCCACCTTGTGCTCCAGGGGTTCCCCCCACCAGTACTAGGTTCCCCTTGCCTACCATCAGGGAAAGACGTTTCAATGCCAGAGATTGAAAAGAAAAGGAATTATTTACTCAAAAGGTTATACAGACTTAGAGTAATGACTTAATGTCTTCATTAAAATACTAAAGTCCTTTAGAATACCCACAAATACACACAGTCCTTCCTCCTCCCCTCTGCCCAGTCCGGGGTACTGTATCTCAGGAAAAGAAGTAGAAGTCCGTGGTTCAGGCAGCCCCTCAGTTCCCAGCACCATCAGCTCTGTCGCCGCCACAATCTCCAGTTAATCCAAAACCATGTGGCACCTTCTCATGGCCCACCAGCAAGAGTCCTTTCACCCCTTTGCTTCCCAGGAAGGTCTCTCCTGCTTCCTAAGCCACATAGCAAAAGGGAGCACCCCAAAGCTGCATGGTCCTGACTCTTGCCAAAGCCGCAACCAACCATCATGGCTGCTACGCCTGGGTTTAAATCGCAGCGACAACCTTCCTCTGCACCCCCATTTCCAACTCCTCACACAATCAGTTACACCTGCCAGCTTTCCCATATTTTTCCAGCTTTCTTGGCTGCCATAGTGAGTCCGGGCAGGTGTGGCACCAGTCATCTCCAAGCTCTCATGCGGGCACTGTAACCAGGGGGAGTTGCCTGCCAGTTACATCCTGGCTGGAAGTCACTTCCATCTGCCTGACTCAAAGCATGACCACAGCTGTGGTCATACCCATGACCCATGGGTATGTTTAACATACCCATGAAATCAGGTAAAGGTTATAGGTATGTTAAATGACCATGCCTGAGGTTATTTGCAAAACTGCTGCTATGCAAAACAGTTCTCCAATGGACCTGCTCCATATGTCCCATCCCCCAGTTCAGACCTGCAGGGGTGAGGACATCCCATATTTTTTTTAAATATTTTCTGGATACTCTGAGTTCTGGACCCCATTACAAATCCTTCTTTGGGGTCTCCCTGGCTGCACTCTGTTACAGTACCATTATATCTCATGTTGACTTTTTTATTGTGGTGAAACATGCAAAACATACAATTTATCACTGTAACCATTTTTAAGTGTACAG
>PVKU01011339.1:0-44240 GCA_004027475.1 Anoura caudifer | reverse complement strand
AAATTCTCTCTCATTATGTTTTCAAATAAGTGTTCAATGTCTTGCTGTTCCTCTTCTCCTTCTGGCACCCCTATGATTTGTTTGTTGGAATGTTTCAAGTTGTCCTGAAGGTTCCTAAGCCTCTCCTCAGTTTTTTGAATTGTTCTTTCTTCATTCTGCTCTGGTTGAATGTTTTTTTCTTCCTTTGGGTCCAAACCATTGATTTGAGTACCACTTTCTTTCCCATCATTATTGGTTCTGTGTACATTTTCCTTTATTTCACTTTCATAGCCTTCACTTTTCTCTCTATTTGCAACCACACTCAACCATTTCTGTGAGCAGAAATTACCAGTGTTTTAAACTCTGCATCTGATAGGTTGGCTATCTCTTCATGGCTAGTTGTGTTTGTTCTGGAGCTTTGATCTGTTCTTTCATTTTGGCCATATTTTTTGTCTTGGCACACCTGTTACCTAGTGAGGGGCAGAGCCTTAGGTATTCACCAGGGTGGGGCAACCCACATCACTGCATTGTGGTGCTATACATGAGGGAGGGGTCCAAGAGGGAACAATGTCACTTGCTCAGCTATCTGCTGGCTTTCAGACACTTTCTCCATTACCCACAAGCAAATTGGACCCTTCTGGTGCTGATTCCAGGTGGGTGGTTTTGTGTACATTCTTGGACCCTGTGGGTTTCTCCAACAAACTCTCCTGTGAGGCTGGGAGTTTCTCCCTCTGCCACAACCTCCACAGAATTTTTCAGTCAGGTTTTGAGGCTTTATTTCCCCACGCTGGAACCCTGGATTGCATGGTCTATCTCACTCCCCAGTTGTTCCTCCTGGTTTATCCACATGCAAATGTGGGACCACCTGGTCAGCCAGCTGCTGCCTTGTCACTTTGTCCGGCATCCTCTCCACCCCACTACCCATCTCTGCCCCTCCTATGGTCTGAATGAATGTTTTTTTATCTCCTTTGTTGTCAGACTTCCATACAGTTTGATTTTTCTGTCAGTTCAGGTTGTTTTTTTTTTGTTTGTTTTTAAATTTGTTGTTGTCCTTCTTTTGGTTGTGTAAGGAGACAAAGTGTTTCTACCTATGCCTCCATCTTGGCTGGGTCTTTTTTTAAATTATATTTTACTGTTGTGCTATTACTTTCTCCCTATTGCCCTCTTCCACCCAGCACCCCACTACCTCAGGCAATCCCCCCACCATTATTCTTGTGGGATTCTTTGCCTCCATCTTAGTTGGAACTCTCTGTGCTCCTGGACTTGGCATGTCTACTTCCTTCCCCAAATTAAGGAAGTTTTCTTTGATTACTTTTCAAATAGATTTCCAATTTCTTGCTCTTTCTGTCCTTCTGATGACCGTATGATGCAAATGTGGACCTCCTGAAGTTTTCCCAGAGACTGTTTTTTTTTACTATCCTCATTTTTTTTTTGTATTCATTTTTTTCTCATTGTTCTGCATGGTTGTTTGTTTCTTCCTTATATTCCAAATTATTGATTTGATTCTAAGCTTCATCCACTCTACTGTTTTTTCCCGGTATATTGTTCTTTATTTCAACTAGTGTACTCTTCATTTCTGAGTAGATCCTTTTTATGCTGTTGAGGTGCTCACTAAGTTCCTTGAGCATCCTTATAACCAGCGTTTTGAACTCTGCATGTGACAGATTGTTTACCTCCATTTTGTTTACCTCTTGTTCTAGAGTTTTGATGTTCTTTGATTTGGGCCGTGTTTCTGTGTGTCCCCATTTTGACAGCTTCCCTGTATTTGTTTCTATGTATGAGGTAGAGCTGCTTTGACTCTGTGTCTTGGTAGTGTGACCTAATGTAGTAGGTGTCCTATAGGGTCCAGTGGCACAGCTTTCCCTATCACCCAAGATGGGTACTCAAGGTGTCATTTATGTGGGCTGAGTACACCTTCCTCTTGTAGTTGAGCCTTGGTTGCTATTGGAAGATCAATGGGAGGGATTTACCAGGCTCCTCAGCTGCAAGAATTGGCTGTGACCACTAACTACCAACCTTTTCCATTCATGGAGGATCAGCTGTGCAGGGGCAGAGTGGTGGTGTTTGATGTGGTCTGTAGCTGTCCACTGGGTGTGCTTGTCCTGGGGTTTCTTGGGTGGTGCAGGCCAAAGTCAGTCTCAACATGTGTTTTGCCTAGAACCACCCTACCTGAGTTATAAAACAATCTGAGTTGGTTGCTACTTGTGCAGGGCTTGGAGATTCCCAGGCAAGTCCAACTGTGAATATAGACCGGCTGCTTCTAGTGCCAGACCTGGGGCTCACCGAGGCCAGCTGTTGCTTGTTTCATAGGATTTAGGAAATTGTTAAGCATGAACCAACACCAGCCATTCATATGGAATAGCAGCTTGGATGGCCCATAAGTTGGCTGGGTCACAGTCTCTGGAGATCTACAAGGCAGGTCTAACAGTGTTAGCCATTTCAATGGAGTCTGAGACACGGCACCAGCTTCTCAGCTCTGTGGAGGGAGGGTTTAGAAAAGTGACTGTGGCCTCTTCTTGCCCTAATGCCAGACACTTCAGTTCCTCCCTTTATGACACTGGTGCCTTTCAAGATGCTACCCTGGTGCTGGAGCTCAGAGGGAGTGAGTCTGAATAGGTGAGTCTGTGTGTGCGTTTGTTAAGAGGATCTGCTTGGGGTTCTACTGGTTTCTCCCATTGCTTCAATGCCTGCTGATTTTGCAGCTAGAAGGTGTGGGGACTTATATTCCTGACACTGGAATCCTGGGCTGAAGGGCCTGGTGTGCAGATGAGACTTCTTGGTCCCTTGATATGGCTCCCTAATTTTATCCATCAAAGATGTGCAAGGGACCATCCCACTCTGCATGTGTAGACCTCCTATCAATTTGGATGGATATGGTTTCTTTAATTCAGTCATTGTCAGACTTCCATTCTACTCAATTTTTGGTGGTCTGAGAAATGGTTGTTCTATATTTTTGTTGTAATTTTGTGTGGTTTTGGGAAGAGTCAAGCCATATCTGCTTATGCTGCCATCTTGACCAGAAGTCCCTCAGCTTCTTTTTCTTAAATAAGCCCTTTCATATCCTAATGGCTTGGTGATCATGAACTCCTTTAGCTTTACCTTGTCTGGGAAGCACTCTATCTGCCCTTTGGTTCTAAATGATAGCTTTGCTGGATAGAGTAATCTAGGTTGTAGGTCTTTGCTTTCCATCACTTTGAATGCCCTTGCCATCCCTTCTAGCCTGCAAAGTTTCTTTTGAGAAATCAGCTGACAGTCTGATGGGAACTCCTTTGTGGGTAACTACGTTTTCTCTTGCTACTTTTAAGATTCTCTCTTTATCTTTAACCCTTGGCATTTTAATTATGATGTATCTTGCTGTGGTTCTTTCTGAATCCATCTTGTTTGGGACTCTGTGCTTTCTGGACTTATATGTCTATTTCCTTCACTAAATTAGTGAAGTTTTCATTCATTATTTTTTTAAATAAGTTTTCAATTTCTTGCTCTGTCTCTTTTCCTTCTGGCACCCCTATAATTCGAATGTTTGTACATTTAAAGTTGTCCCAGAGAATCCTTAGTCTATCCTTGTTTTTTGGATTCTTTTTTCTTCTTACTGTCCTGATCAAATTTTTTTTCTTCCTTATGTTCTAAATCATTGTTCTGATTCTCAACTTCTTCCACTCCACTGTTGGTTTTCTGTAAATTTTTCTTTTTTTCACTTAGTGTAACTTTCATTTCTGCCTGGGTCTTTTTTATGCTGTGAATTCCTTGAGCATCCTCATAACCACTGTTTTGAACTCTGCATCTGATAGATTTCTTATCTTCATTTTGTTTAGTTCTTTTTCTGGAATTTTATTCTGTTTTTTCATTTGAGCCATATTTCTTTGTCTCCTCCTTTTTGGCAGCCTCCTGTGTTTGTATGTATGTATTAGGTAGAACTGCTTTGACTCCCTGTGTTAGTAGTGTGGCTGATAGTAGAAAAGTGCACCCATAGGTTGGATGAGGCAGAGCCTTAGGTAATTGCCTGGGTGGGGCCACCCATGTGACTGAAGTTGATGGACACCTAGATATGGTATCGCTGCTCTATGGCCTGGCATGTGTGTGTGGGGGCCTTAGAAAAGGAACAATGGTTGCTGCTTGGCCTCTAGAATTTTGTCCAGGAGGGAGCTCTTCTTCAACTCTCACCCTGATGTGAGACACTTCAGTTTCTCCCCATTTGTCACTGGTGCCCTTCAAGCTGTTGACCCAATGCTGGAGCCCAGAGGGAGTGAGTCTGCCTAAGTCCAGAGTTTGTTGCGGACCCTTGAAGAGGAGATGCCTGAGAATCCCACAGTTTCTTACACTGCCCCAACCCTCGCTGTTTTTTACAGCCAGAAGTTATGGGGACTTATTTTCCTGGCACTGGAACCCTGAGCTGGAGGGTTCTGGTGTGGTGCTGGGAGCCCTCATTTCTGAGATAGCCCTCCCAATTTTTATCCAGCACACATAGGGGTGGGATTGCCCATTTTGTGACATATCTCTGCATCTCCACATCTCTACCTCCCCATCCCTCCAAATAAATCTGACTTCTTTAAAGCCTTGGTTGTCAGACTTCCATGAAGCTAGATTTTTTGACAATTCTGGGTGATAGTTATTTTGTAGTGTAGTTTTATTTTTTGCTGTGGTTGTTCAAGAAGGTGAGCCATGTTTATCTATGCCTCCATCTCAACTGAATAAAAAGAGTAGTAAAAAAGTATAAAATATTCTAGATTATATAGTAGTGTGCTATATTTTAATTGGCTGCATTTTTCTTTTGTTGTGGGACATACAATATGATCAATTTTTACAATCAGTTGCATCCACAATTCAACTAAATATAACATTTGCTTCATTTTTCTCTATGCATTTTAATGATTCTAAACTAATAAAAAAGGTGTAAGAATAGGACAAATAATTTTTGCAAGTCTGAACCATTTGAGAATAGATTGGAGATAATTGTGTTTCTTTAACCTGAATATGTAAGTGTATTTCCTGAGGACGATGACATTTCCTTACATATCCACAGCACAGTGAACTTTAATGCTGATAGAACACTGTTACTAATCTACTGTCCTGTCCACATCTCATCAGTTGTCCCAACAATGTCCTCCACAGCTGTTTTTGCCCAGTCCAAGCTTCCATCCAGGATTGTGCACTGCATTTAGTTGTCACTTCTCTTTGGGCTCCTTTAATCTGGAGCAGTTGCTGGCCTTTGTCTTTCCTGACATTGCTTTTCCATGATTCATTTCAGATTGTGCATTTTTGATAGCAAATCATAGGAATTGCTGTGACCTTCTCAATGCATAAAATTAGGAGGTACATGATGTCACTGTGTCTAAATATTTATGATGTCAACTTTGATGACTTAGTTAAGGTGTTGTATTTTTCATACATCTTGTTGGTATGTGTATAGATTGTATATAAAGATTATACTCATCTTTCTTCCCTTAGAATTATAGGCACTTTCTTAATATTTATTGTTTATTATAGAAGAAGAATGAAAGCTAAATGCAGGAGAGATTGAATTAAGTTGTCTTGTAAACTTGGGTTTGAGTTTCCTTGATGAGCTCTCCATGAGACATCTTATTGCCCAGGAAGGTGACAGGCTATCCTTGGATATGTCCTGCATGGAGCTTGTGGACTGACAAACAGTAGGTGCTCAGTCTATGTTTGGTGAAATGTCAAAATACAAGAACCTAAGGAAATGATTGAAAATGAAGCATCAGAAAAAGCAAATTGCTAATAGTGACAGCCTAGAAGTTGTGATTAATGAGATAAACTCCATGGTGAAAAAGTGATATTAAATAATTTTTCCTTCCATTATGCCTCAAAGGCCTGTTCTAAGAAAATTAGTGCAGCTGTATCTGTTGAGCAGCATGAAAGTCACTCATTTTAGAAGACATGACATCCTTTGTTTGAGTATCATATTTGAGTATAATGTCCTTTCTCTTCATGTTTTTACTTACTAATAAACTGGAAAAATAAAGACTCGCTAGATAAATTCAAGATTTGCAGCATATAACTCCCTTGAAAAAAGCCTTTAACCACTGGGAAGTAAATTCAATTAGCCAATCTATAAGTCCCTGTAACTTAGTTCAGTACACTTTAACATCCAAAATATCAGATAAGAGAAAGTCATATTATTGAATGCTGAGTCTGACCCTGCTTCCTCCTCTAGGGTATATGGCTTTTGGCTGGTGTTCTATGAAGAGAATGAACCCTTCTTCCCATGCTATGGGCTGTTGTCTTTGCTCTGGGGCATCCCCTCAGGATCCAGGGTCCCTGCAGCACCCCCTCTGGTAGGGCTTCTAACTTCACCTGTCCCTCCCAGATGGCAGCACCTTCACCAGAGGGCTAGTGCTCCCTGTTGCGTGGTACAATTTCCTTGGCATTACTGTGAGGCCCTGCTCACTGTTTGTGTTGTCTTCTATTTCAACAAGCAATCTTCAATTCCTCAGGCCCAAGTCTAGCAGAACCAGCTTTGCATATGTGACTGCCAAACTCCTTGTCCCACCTCCACTCTACCCAGGAAGGGCAGCTGGCAGGTGGCACCTGGGGATTTGGTTTTCAGACCATGTCTGCAGTCCCAGCAAACCATCCTTGCTGCCTGTGTCCTCACCCACATTTCTTTGCAACTCCCTTGGAACCTGCGGGACAGCCAGGTGACAGTGAAGGTGAGGTGGTGCTATTATCACTGCAGCCTATACAGGCTCCTAGAGTGTGCACTGTGTGGGGGGTGCAGAGCAGACACTTAAGTGATTTAAAACTGAGCCTACCTTCCTCAGATACCGTTTTCTTGGGTAAATAGCACATCGATGGGCTACTCCTGAGAAAACACTTATAACTGTTACTACTGGCAGATGGGGCACTGCAGGTTGGGTCTTGTGTGGGAGACAAAAATAGTCTCTATATCAGGGTTTCTCAGCCTTGCCACCACTGACACTTGGGGCAGGGTCATGCTTTTTGTGGGGGGTGTTCTATGCCTTTTAGGACCTTTAGTTGCCCCCTATCCTGTACCCACTAGATGTCTCTCAACATTGTGACAACCAGAACTGTCTTCAGACTATGCCTAATGTCTCATGGATTAGCACTGCTGCTCTGACCTAATCTATATGCCTTAAAATGGAATTCTATTTCATTATAAAAGTCCTATATACATGCCCACTAGAGAAATTCTAGAAAACAAAGTACAAAAAAAGGGAAAGGGAGGTGTTCCCTTAACTTTTTACATGTTTGTGATCACACTTTATGCAAAGTTCTGTGTCTTCCATTTGTTCTTAAATGTAATATTAAGTGATCAGATTCATGTATTAATTCAATTTTATGTGCATGTATTATCTTTAGGTCACCCTCTCCAATCTACAGTATTTACTTAATCTTAATGGAAATGAATGGCCCTTCACATGTGGTGGGAGCTGAATCAGAGCACAGACTTCACTTGGGGTGGATGAGGTGGGGTTTCTAAACTTCTGAACTGAGGACACAAGCAAGTACCTACGTCCTTGTTCTCAGGGAATTGGTATTCATCTCCTGCTCACTTATCAGCAGGAAACATTTTTTACATTTGGCTAAATTCTTATTTTCATCTGAACTCAACCCTCATCTGTATTTAACGTTAGTGCACATAGTGGAGTGGAACCTGGCCCTCTGAAATGGATGTGCCTAAACATATGTTATTTATTATGTCTTAGCTGTGGTTTGTTTACATCTGAGGCAGCGCTTTCTGACATGTGGCCAGACGCCCACAAAGCCTTTTAATAACTGCAAGGCACAGGTTGTGCTGGGGGATGTCCTGTGAGAAACATATTATCATTTAGGTTTGAAGGGGCCTTAACTCAATTATTTATAGCCAAGTGATCATTATAGGCATAAAAATGCATTGCAAAATGATGATTCATTTGACAGGAAATACTGAAGGTTTAATTATACTCAGAATAAAGGAAGGCCCCCTGGCTGCGCAAACACCGTCAGTGTCTCGCTCTGACAGCAATGGGTGGCTTTTCTTAAATTATTTTTGGCTTCTACTTAATTGCTACTTTTTCTTGTGGTAAAATACACATAACATAAAATTTACTATGTTAACCACTTTTAAGTATACAGTTTAGTGGTGGTATTCACATTTACGTTGCCATGTAGCCATCACCACCATCATCTCCAGAACTTCTTCATCTCCCCAAACTGAAACTCTGTCCTTGTAAGCCCTAATGCCCCATTCCTCCTCCCCAGCTGCTGGCACCCACCGCTCTACTTTCTATGAATTTGATTATTCTAGGTAAGAGTTAGCATACAGTGTTTGTCCTTTTGTGACTGGCTTCTTTCATTAGCATAATGTCCTTAAGGTTTATTCATGTTATGGCATGTGTCAGAATTTCCTTCCTTTTTAAGGCAGAGTCATATACTCCACATTTCATTTGTCCATTCATCTGGTCAAAGGACACTGGACTGTTTCACCTTTTTGGCTACTGTGACTAACACTGCTACGAACACAGGGGTACAAACATCTCTTTGAGACCATGCATTCAATTCTTTCGGGTAGTTACCCAGAGGTGGAATTGCTGGATATGGTAGTCTTATCTTCAGTTTCCTGAGGGACTGCCATACCATTTCCCACAGCATCTGCATCAGTTTACACTCCTATCAGCAGTGTGCAAGGATTCCAATTTCTCCACATCCTTGACAACACTTCCCATTTTTTTCATATTGGCCATCCTTTAATAGTCATGGGGGTGACCTGGTATCTTCTTAGAGCTTTAACAGGAGCAATCATTTGCACTTGTATCGTGCTTTGCTTTTTATCTCAAAGTCCCTTTGAATGTGAGTTCATGCTTGATCTCCTCAGGGGTGATGCGTGTTTGCCTGTACTCTAATGACAGGTGTTTCAGCCTGAACTCATCATCTTACTCCTAGCATGTAGGGCTTGTGGTACAAACTAGAACCACTCCTCATCCCACCTCCAAGCTGCATGACCTTGGACAGGCTCCTTAACCTCTAATCTTACTTTCTAACATGTAAAATGGAATTGTAATGATCCCTACCCTATTAAAAGATTAATACCCTTAAAGTCATAGAACAGGTCCAGAAACTAGAGTAAACTTAGAGTAAACATTAGCTGTGGCTCTTTATTATTATTAATACTTTTACAGTCTTCCTGCCTTGGCAATGACATGGCCAGTTCACGAGACACAGAGTCATCATCTTCAAGTTATATGTGTTCTCCTGGGAAATGCTCCTGAGTCCCCACCTTCCTCCCATCCTACCTCAGTCCTTCCCAGGTCTCCTCACCACAGGGCTCACTCTCACATTATACTCCGAAGGATTTGCCCAGCAACACTTCCTCCACTAGTATCCCCTTAAAAAATACCACACTCCTGTTCCCAAATCACTTTCATCATGTTTTTTTTTTCTAGCTTCAAAAGTTATGATGACTCTTAATGACATAGCAGATTATATCTTAATCCTGCTGGCTGGTTTTCTCGTTTTAATTGTTTTTCTTGTTTTTGTGTTTACAAATGAACTTGTTGAGGTATAACACACCTCTGGTGGAGTGCACAAATCTCAAGTATGTAGCTCTCTGTGATTTTGCACATTCCTACACCGAGGAGCTATCACCAGCTCAACATTTCTAGACCTCAGATCCCTCCCTCTGCTCTCCCAAGCCAGTGACCCCCATCCCGTTCTTGAACATCTCATAAATGGGAGGACACAATGTATCCTTGTGTCTGCCCACTTTTCCCCCACTCATCATTTTTTAAAAAATATATTTTATTGATTATGCTGTTACAATCATCCCATTTCTCACCCATCATTCCCTTCCACCCTGCACACCCCCTCCCACCCATATTCCCCCCTTTAGTTCATGTCCATGTGTCATAAGTTCTTTAGCTTCTACATTTCCCACACTATTCTTGACCTCCCCCTGTCTATTTTCTACCTACCATCTATGCTGCTTATTCTCTGTACCTTTTCCCCACTCTCCTCCTCCCACTCCCCTGTTGATAACTGTTCATGTGATCTCCATTTCTGTGGTTCTGTTCCTGGTCTAGCTGTTTGCTTAGTTCGCTTTTGTTTTAGGTGTGGTTGTTAATATCTGTGAGTTTGCTGTCTTTTTACTGTCATATTTTTTATCTTCTCTTTCTTAGATAAGTCCCTTTAACATTTCATATAATAAGGGCTTGGTGATGATGCACTCCTTTAACTTGTCCTTATCTGAGAAGCCCTTTATCTGCCCTTTTATTCTAAATGACAGCTTTGTTGGATAGAGTAATCTTGTATGTAGGTCCTTGCCGTTCAAGACTTCAAATACTTCTTTCCAGCCCCTTCTTGCCTATAAGGTCTCTTTTGAGAAATCAGCTGACAGTCTGATGTGAACTCCTTTGTAGGTGACTGTCTCCTTATCCCTTGCTGCTTCTAGAACTCTCTCCTTCATTTTAATCTCGGCTAATATAATTATGATGTGCCTTGGTGTGTTCCTCCTTGGGTCCAACTTCTTCGGGACTCTGAGCTTCCTGGAGTTCCTGGTAATCTATTTCCTTTGCCAGATTGGGGAAGTTCTCCCTCACTATTTGTTCAAATAAGTTTTCCACTTGTTGCTCTTCCTCTTCCCCTTCTGGTACCCCTATAATTCGGATGTTGGGACATTTAAAGATGTCCTGGAGGTTCCTAAGCCTCTCCTCATTTTTTTGAATTCTTGTTTCTTCATTCTTTTCTGTTTGGTTGTTTCTTTCTTCCTTCTGGTCCACTCCATTGATTTGAATCCCAGTTTTCCTCCCGTCTCTATTGGTTCCCTGTGCATTTTCCTTCATTTCACTTATTGTAGCCTTCATTTTTTCATCTAATTTGCGAGCAAAATCAACCAATTCTGTGAGCATCCTGATCACGAGTGCTTTGAACTGTGCATCTGATAGGTTGGCGATCTCTTTGTCGCTTAGATGAATTGGCTCTGGGGCTTTGATTTGTTCTCCTGTTTGAGCCATTTTTTAAAAAAATTTTTGGTCTTGTGGTGGCTGTTATGTAGTGAAGGGTGGAGCCTTAGGTGTTCCCCAGGGTGGGGGCAGCCCAGTCGCTGAATTGTGATGCTGTATGTGGGGGCGGGGTCCGAAAGGGAACAATGGCGCTTGCTCCACTCTCTCTCGGAATCCAATCTCTTCCTGCCGCTTCCTCTTCTCCTGGATTATCTGAGCACGAATGTGGGACCACCTAGTCAGCCAGCTGCCTTGCGCGGCCTCACTGGGTCTGCACAGTTGCCACCCCACACCCGGGGTCCGCTAGATGCCGCCTGCATGCCTGGGCTCTGCCAGCCACTGCTGCCTGCGAGCCCAGGTCCGCACCTCCACTTTTTCCTGCTGTGACTCCGCCCCTCTTACTGGTCTGGATGAATGGTTGTTGGACTTCCATACAGTTCGATTTTCTATCAGTTCTGGTTGTTTTCTTGTTTCTAAATCTTTGTTGTCCTTAATTTGGTTGTGCGAGGAGGCACAGTGTGTCCACCTATGCCTCTATGTTGGCTGGAAGTCCCCCACTCATCATTTTGTCTGGACCTTCTTTCATGCTGCTACCTGCCCCAGGAGTGTGCCCTTTTTTATTGCTGAGTTGTGCCAATGGTGTGGAATACCATTAAGCTATGACATTCTCTGTGTGTATATGTCTCTCTCTCTGGTGTGCATCGATGGGTCAAGGGGTAGGCTATGTTTCATGTTTCATTCAAAATATTTTTTGTGTTAAAAATATACATTTTCTCCTAGCTTCACTGAGCTGTAAGTTACATAACTAGAACCCACCTATTTTAGGTGTACACTTTGATGAGCATTGGAAATTGTATATAGTCATTTAATTGCTACCACAAAGAAAATATAGAACATTTCTCTACATTGCAACCCCCATTCCCTTGTACTTTTTTCAGTTAACAGCAGTCCTCAGATCAGCCCACGGAACCAAAGTACTTTCTGGCAATATAATTGTGCCTTTTCTAGAATTTCACATAAATGGAATCATAGTGAATGAAGCCTTTTGTGTCTGGCTTCTTTCACTTAGCTGATGCTTTGAGGGTCACCATATTGTATGTCGTTGCTAGTAGCGATGCAAAGTGTCACAAAACTTTAGAAAACAGCTGGCTAGCTTTTAAAAATAAACTTAAATATAAATTTACCATACAACCCAGCAATAAAAACATGGCCACAGTATGTCAAAATTAATAGCAGCATTATATAATAGACACAAGAAACAACCCAATCATCCACCAAGTGGTGAGTAGAGAAACAAGTTTTGGAGTGTATATGCTATAAATACCACTCAACAATAAAACAAGAATGAATTACTAATGCATGCAACAACATGGAATAATTTCTTTTAAAAAAATATTTTTTAATATTTATTTTTAGACAGACATAGCAAGTCTGTCTTCCCTGTGCCATTAACTATGGTTCTGATTGTGGTGGTGTTGTAGTCATGTTTCTGATCTGGTAGGAGACATCACTCCTTTCTGTTCTTTCTTGTTTAAAAAAACGTTCTTCACAGTTTTTCAACTTCTTTGCTTTCTAGCAATAGCAAAAAGATCTCATTAAGATTACAATTATCATCATCAAATTAATTTATTACTTTGGGGAGAATTACATTTAATAATGTTAGTGTCTTACATGTAGCATACAGCAGGGTTTCCATTCATTCAGATATTAGTTATGTCCTTTGTTGTCATTTCACCCTTGACCTCATGCACGCCAATCCTGTCCCACCCATCCACGTGTTGTCCCATTTTGGCCTTGATGTGCATGGGGGCTCCCACCTTAACCCCACCATCTTCATTCTATGTGCTCACAGCTACTAGAGGAAAAAACTTTCTGGTTTCTCTCTCCATTACCAAACCGTCATGTTAGTGCCCAGTCTTTTTATTTCCTTATGTCACCTCAACAACATAATCTCTCCCAGCATCCATGGCCCCATCCATGTGGGGTTGGTTCTTCCCTGTTTCTTTGGTTCTCTGTTATGGGTCTTGCTCTGGGCCACTCTTCTGTCTTCGATAGCTGCCCCTCCCCATACCTCCTGGTCCTCCAGGTTCTCAGGAGAGAACCTGAGTGGAGCTGCCAAAACTACCAGGGTTCAGCTGTGCTTGGGTACAATGATTTCTCCTTCTGAACTTGTACCTTGGAGGCTCAAGATCTTGCCTTCCTCTGAGGCCTTTGCCACATCACACAATGTATGGCTTGGTCCTCCTCATCATTCCATGCAGCTGGTCTCACCTGCTCATGTGCACTGGATGGTACTGACCCCACTATTGGAGCTTGCTCTTCTCTTTGTCTCTCCCCTGCCCATAGGGTCTGGGCTTCTGTGCACACACTCTCCCCAAGAGGGAAGGGCTGTCCCAGGCTGGTCCCAGAGCCAGTGCTGGCTTTGTGGTCTTGGCAACCAGCTGGGCCTCCCTGAAGAGGGTGAATGGACAAGGACATGACATGTGCTCACTTGCCTCATGTCATCTAAGTGTCATGCTATGTTCAATGGGTGCTGGGTGCCTATGAATTATGTGTCTTCACAGGATTGTATCTGATGGGCTGGGATAGCTTTTGAAGGCAGGGCAGGGTTGTTGATCATTCTCATAAGAAGTGAAGGCATGCAGCTCCAAGACTGTGCCCAGCAGTGCTTCCCTGATCATTGTGGGCTTTGGTGATGGGGCAAGGTCTTACACCTGCGGTTGGGTGCCACTCCTTCCTGTGTGGCTGTTTCCTTGCTCATGGCGGGGCTGATGGCAGTGCAGCTCCCTAGTTACCATGTGCACTAGATGGGAAAGGCCTGGCTTTGGAGTGTGAGAGTCTAATTCTGACTTGACTTCACTAATATGGTGTGATTCCAGGTTGAGTTAAGTACCTTCTCTGAGCTTAATTTCTTTTATCCAGTTTATTTTCCCCAAATGAGAAAGAATGGCACCTACATCTCAGGGGTGGAAGCTTAGGGAAGTGAGGGTCATGAAGAAGCATAGCAATGGTCAGCTGTGCCTTACTCTCAGGGTCTGGGTCTCCATGGTGTGTATGCATGTGTATGGGCATATGTGTGTGTATGTGACAGTGTGAGTGAAAACGAGTGTGTGTGTATGTGAGAGTGTTTGATATGTGTGAGAGAGAGTGTGCGTGTGAGAGAGCTCTGCTCCTACAGGTTAGCGTCTATTCTCAGGGAACCCAGAGTCCCTCCCCACAAACCCCTGTTCCCTCTGGTCCTGCCCCTTAACTCAAAAAGTTTACCTTTACACACAGCAACAACCCAGAGAGATTTCTTTGCAGATGTATTCAGTGAGTTCTAAAGTTTCACACATTCCCTCTTGCCCTTTCTCCCCCCAAAACTCAGTCAGAGGGCCTCTGCTTTCATATAACATAGAAATAGATAAATATGAGCAGCAAGTCAGGCAGGAGGACTGAGAAGGGTCTTACTGCAAATGCTGCAAATAGAGTAGCCCTTCATGCACAGAAGAGGGAACTATGTCCTCTCTAAATAAACACCATCAGACTGGGCCCCATAGGAAGGGCTCTGAAACAGCATTGATAAATCAGAAAGAATCACTACGTTTTCTGTCTTGCCTTGCAGATGTGCGCGCTGAAGGGCACTTTACGCAGCATGGGCTGCTGTCTCCGTCGTCTGGACTGTCCAGCTCTCAGCCTGGCCCCACCTCTCGCTGGTGACCTTTGCTTGCTCTGCTCCCTCCTGTAGCTCCTCCTGCATCCCCCAACATCTCAGGGTAACTTATGTCTATTCCAAAAGGCCTATCTACTGTTCTTTTGACTGATTGTGTTGTAGCTCTTTGCCTTATATTAAACATATTTTTGAAAAAACAACCCATTATGTCCACGCAGTATTTATTTCTAGGAATTGATACTTCAGTGTCTTGTATTTCATGTCACTGTCTTCTAGAGCTAGTTTATGTAGTAATCTATAGCAGTCTTATTATTAATAAATTGGTAACATGGATGATATTTTTGACCAGTCAAGTGGACCCCTGGCTCTCCCTCCCATCTTCTGGCTGCTGGGTGCCTCGGGATCCTCCTATCCACCCCCAGTGACCCTCAGCAGCTGCCTGAGATGGGGAGCTCACTAAGATGACCTCCCAAGAGCCTGAGCTCCACTTCAGTCCCCCTGCCCAGTGCAGCTTGATGTCCAAATGTATTTATTCTGGTTTGGCTCAGAGTTTTTGCACTAAGTCCCTCCCAATGCCAGGGCCAGGGACAGAGGAAATCCTGTTGAGTGGTCATGGTATTCTACCTTAGGAATCAGGGAAATAGGACTTAGCTACCTTTGGGAAAAGGACCTCTGGCTTTTGCTGTGCTAACTGACAACCATTTTGCTATCATGTGTTTGCCTTCATGGAATTCTCCTTGATTGGAAGATTAGTTTTAATTCTGGTTTTACCACTGACTTCTTGAGGGTTTGTGTAAAGCAGCTGGGTGTGTCTGGAACCACATGATGTGTGTGCATGTGTCTGTATGCATGGATGGGGGTGGTTGCATGTATCAGAATCCCCAAATCATCCTGGCAACCTCTTAACATAGTCTGTTGCACATAAGAATACAATTAAAACTGTTAATATAAATCCAAAAGTGGACTTTTCAGTAGCTTATGTTCATACATGAATTAATTTATTTTCCTACAGACCATATGTTTTTGGGGACCATATATCTGTAAATAAATGAGATTTGGTCAATGTGAACATATACAATATCATATCTGGAGCCAGAATTAGCTACCAAGACTTCATAGTTCTCTTTCTCTTTCTGTATAATGTACATACATATGTATATATAGAGAGACTCTCATGTACATATGGTTGTAATTATATATAATCTATCAGGTTCATATGCCTCTATCAATTAAGGCTCTTTTTTCAGTTCTGAAAGAAGATATGTATTTGTCTCTTTGATTTGAATTTTGAGGATGAAAACACTGGTGATTATTTTGTATTTGCCCGATGCCAGGCATTATTGATGTTAGGAGGCTTTGTAGATTCACAGATGATCTCATTTCATCCTCACAGAGATTGTATGATATAGGTATGATTGTTAACCTCACACAGGCTGAGCTCAGATGGTGAGGGCATAACTCACATGTGTGCCCTCCCTACCACTGTGGGAATCCCTGTGGGCACAAGGAGCCAGAGAGTTTTGTTGGGGAAGGAATGCATACCTGTTTCTCGTCCAGGCTTTGGGTGGAGGGATTCGGAGGCATTTCTATACGTCTAATGTCCTAAGGGCTGATTGAGCCCCGTGTCCTTAATTTGGAAAGCCAATGTGTGTCTTTGGGAGAAGGGTTCAGTGGTAACTTCTGTGGGTTTGTGTCCCCAAGAAAGCCTTGTGCAAAGCTGATTTAAAGAGAACAAAGTTCTGCCTTGCCTACCCACTGGTCACTCCATCCACTTGTCAGCCTAGTCATGGCCTGTTGTGACCTGGGATTTACTGGGCAGTTGGCTGACAACTGAGTTTCATATCATGTTCCTTTAAATCTTCTCTTAATGAAAGTTGGAAGTTGAGGGGTATTTGATGCAGTGGTGATCAAGAACTGTTCAATTTCAGATTTAGGAAGAAAATATTGACCAAAATAAGGAGTCTGTAATGAAGTAATTTTATAGGACTTACCAAACCTCCCAGTCCTAAATTGGTACCAAATTCCCGAGTGGATGCTGTCAACCACTGGTCATTTTCATCATTTCAACACCAACAGTGATATCTAATTTGGGGTGCAGTGAAGAAGGAAACTTTATTCAGTACAAACCACTTAATTGTGATACATCATGGCTGTGAGGCAGCCCTGGGGCCAGGTCCCTCTCTGGCTAGACAACACTGCTCTGCTGTGCTCTAATCTGCTCTCTTTTGTGCCAGTTTGTACTGGTTTTCACTGGTTTCTTCTGTTCTGCTCCTGTGAGACATCTTCAGTGTTTCAACTCAGCTGGGGAAACAGTCTTCAGTCTTAAGTGGAAAGGGAAAGTGCATTCTTAGAGCTAGAGTGGAACAGGCTTAAGGACAGAAGTCCCTGTCCCTGGTCCCTGATTGGTCTGCCCTTATGCAAATGAGGACTCCAAATCATTACCATTTGATTGTTCCAAAAGACACTGTCCTGATTGGTCAGAATAGAGATGTTCTGGTTGGTTGGAGTTGCACAGCTCTGACTGGAAGGGAACAGCCTCAGTCCTATTGGTTGAAATAAGATTCCAGGAACTTCTATATAAGGGCTATCTCAGCTGTAAGAAACATCCCACCCATGGTGCAGAGACAGGCGTTTCAGTGCAGCTTCCTCCCTGAAGTGCAGTTTGCCTGAGAGGCCCCTGGGTAAAAATGGCTGCTAGACCCTATTTTTGTTTTTGTTTTAATTTGAGCCCAGTTAGTTACCAGGAGCCCTTTTTAGTAAGTATCATCTTTCTCAAGGTTCACAATGCTGAATGTTTGATACCCAAATATAGTCACTTAAAAGGCAAATAACAGCCTAAAATTTAGGTTTATATTTTTTAGATTGGATTTGTGAAGAGCAAGCCTAAGGAGTAGGGCACAATTTAATCTGACTATATGGGAATTTAAACTGAGTTCTGTAAAGAAACAAAAAAAATGACCATTTTATTTTATTTTTAAATTATGTTTTATTGCCCTTCCTGGTGTGGCTCAGTAGATTGAATGCTGGCTTGCCATCCCAAAGGTCGCCAGTTCAAATCCCAGTCAAGACACATGCCTGGGTCGCTCAGTTGACAGAATGTGAGAGGCAACTGATCGATGTATCTCTCGCACATTGATGTTTCTCTCCCTCTTTTTCTCTCTAAAAATAAACTCTTTTAAATTAAAAAAATATGTTACTGATTATGCTATTATAGTTGTCCTGATATTTCTCCCTTTGAGCCCCTCCAACTAGTGCCCTCTGCTCCCTCAAGGGATCCCCCAACCATTGTTCATGTCTATGGGTTGCCCATATGAGTTCTTTGGCTACTCCATTTCCTATACTATACTTACATCCCCATGGCTTTCTATAACTACTTATTTGTACTTTTTAATCCCCTCACCTCTTTACCCATTCTCTCCCTCATCCATCCCATCTGGCAACCATCTGGTAAATAACTTCTTTTCTCTCGCTGCTTTTAAGAGTCTCTCTTTATCTTTAACCTGTGGCCTTTTAATTATTATGTGTCTTGGAGTGGGCTTCTTTGCATATCCATCTTAGTTGGGACTCTCTATGTCTCCTGGACTTGCCTGTCTATTTCCTTCCCCAAATTAGAGAAGTTTTCTTTCACTATTTTTTTAGCTAGCTTTCCAATTTCTTGCTCTTTCTGTCCTCCTTCTAGTGCCTCTATGATGTAAATGTTGGACCTCTTGAAGTCATCCCAGAGGCTGTTTATACTATCCTAATTTTTTTGGATTCTTTTTTCTTCTTATTGTTCTGCATGGTTGGTTGTTGCCCCCTTATGTTCCAAATTATTGAGTGGATTCTTGGCTTCATCTACACTACTGTTGTTATCCTGTAAAGTGCTCTTTATTTCAATTAGTGTATCCTTCATTTCTGACTAGGTCTTCTTTATGCTGCTGAGGTTGTCACTAAGTTCCTTGAGCATCCTTATAACCAGTGTTTTGAACTCTGCATGTGATAGATTGCTTATCTCCATTTTGTTTACCTATTGTTCTAGAGTTTTGATGTTCTTTGATTTGGGTGATGTTTCTTTGTCTCCTTGTTTTGACAGCCTCCCTCTGTTTGTTTCTGTGTAGTAGGTAGAACTGCTTAACTCCATGTGTTGGTAGCGTGGCCTAATGTAGTAGGTGACCTATAGGGTCCAGTGGCACAGCCTCCCTCATTACCCTTGCTGGGTGTTCAAGGTACACCCTTCATGTTAGCTGAGTATACCCTCCTCTTGTAGTTGAGCCTTGATTGCTGTTGGCAGGTCAATGGGAGGGATTTACCCAGACCAGTTAGCTGCAAGGCTTGGCTGTGACTACTGACCACCAACCTCTGCCATTCATGGAGGATCAACTGTGCAGGGGCAGAATAGTGGTGCTTTGATGTGGTCTGAAGCTGTCCACTGGGTGTGCTGGCCCAGGGGTTTCCTGGATGGTGCAGGCCAAGGTTAATCCCCACCTGTGTTTTGCCCAGGGTACCCTGCCTGAGCTGTAAAGCAGTCTCAGATGGCTGCTACTTGTGCTGGGCTTGGAGATTCTCAGGCCAAGCCAAACTGTAAATTTAATCTGGCTGCCAGTAGGGCTCACTGAAATCAACTGTTGCTCGTTTGGTAAGATTTAGGAGCCAAGACCAGCCATTCTTATGGAAAAGCACTTTTGTGGACCCAAAAGTTGGGTGGGGCAGAGCCTCTGGGGATCTCCAAGGTGGGTCAAACAGTGTTAGCCAGGTTGATGGAGTCTCAGATATGGCACCAGCTTACTGGATCTGTTGGGAGAAGGTTTAGCAAAGGGACAGTGGCTCTGCTCACCTCGATGCCAGACACTTCAGTTTGTCCCTGTATACCATTGGTGCCCTTTAAGCTGGAGTTCAGAAGGAACGAGTCTGAGTTAAGTGAGTCAATGTGTGGGTTCTTTGAGAGAAACTGTTTGGGGCTCCAGCAATTTCTCCCACTGCTTCAATCCCCACTGGTTTTGCAGTCAGGTGTTGGGGCTTATATTCCTGACACTGGAACCCTGGCTGAGGGGCCTGGCATGGGGCTGGGACTCCTCGGTCCTGAGATATGGCTCCCTAATTTTTATCCAACACACATGCTTGAGGAATGAGCCCATTCTGGATCTACATACCTCCTATCAGTCTGGATGGATGTGGTTTCTTTAATTCCATAGTTGTCAGACTTCCATTCTTCTTGATTTTTTATGGTCTGAGAGATGGTTGTTCTATATTTTTGTTGTAATTTTGATGTGGTTTTGTGAAGAGGTGAGCCATGTCTTCCTATGCTGCCATCTTCAAAAAAATGACCATTTTAATTTGCCCAGTGGCACTATGTGTAGTGTGGTTCATAATCATTTTATGCCTACATTAGTGACATTGTTGGTCATCTACCTCTTTTTTTTCTTGTCTCTTTAGAAGTCTAGATATGAGTGATTTGGGTGGAAAGAGGGTGGAGCCTATGAAGTGGCCCCCTCCTTTTAATCCCCTCCCCCTGAGTCCTGCCTATTTTTCCTGGTCAAATAATGGATACCCTACAATGGACTATTTTGAGAGCAAAAGCCAACAAGGAGAAATGAAACATGTACATTCCCTTCTGTTCCAGCTCATAAGAGTGTTTCCTTTCCATTGGTTCATGGATTAGCTAATAGCATGATTTTCTTCCTGTTTATTGTGGATAAGCTCTGTTTATCTTCATTCTGGCCCTTTGCTCCTTGGGTGGAGCTAATCCTGGAGCCTCAAGCCTAAGGACAGCAGAGATGGAGTAACTTACTTTTTTTTTTTTGCCTAAGGATTTTAAAATAAAATATTTCAGGAAGATTCCAGTTATTCATGGAAAGGTCATACTCTTCTTTTTCTCTCTTTCCCTAAAACTTAATGAAAACCTTTTAGACCTTGTGCTTTGTATTCTTTTAATATGGTCAGTCTGGTGGCCATGAGAGGAAACACAAGAGAGGCCAGGTCAAGGTAGGGCAGGGTAGGGAAGGGTGAGCAGTTTAGAACTGGCTAGGTTGAATAATTCCATTGGGCTCTGAACTATAAGTGTGGCCCCTAGTTGCCTGGCACCTGGTCTTGGGATCATTAAGGCAGAGGAGTATTGCCTCCTGGGAGCATAGGTCAGAGAGAGGAGACATGGCTCTGGGTTGGTTGGCTTGCATGTCAGAGGCATGTTCTGGGCCACTTGAATCTCTAAGAATGTACTAACCCCAGAGGGGTAGTCTCTCCCCACCTAGAAAGGTTTTTCCAAGACCTCAAAACATCATGATAATACAGAAAATAATTACAGCAGCCATGTCTGGATGGCATGGGACTGTTAAACAGGGCTGCATTCAAAATCCTGTACTCTGAACCTATTTTTAGCTGCAGCCTCTGAGTCTTGCATCTATCCACCCCTGGGATCCTAATGGGAATGATGTCACTGGGAAATGCACACTCTGTCTCTCTAAGGCATTAGCCAGTAAAGGAAAGGAGCAGGCAAGGCTTAGGCACCCCCAGTGGTTTAGCTGCAATTTTACAAAGAAAAGTGAACAAAAGAAAAGTAAACTGATGGGAGACCAGGTGTTTGGTCCAGGTGTATGTGATTCTGCCAAGACTAGCAAAAGAGAGACTTTGTCACTGCGGTCTGCCTTGAGTTTCCCAGGATACAGGCTTCTCCCTGGGGAGCATTGAAATTGCCCTTCCTGCCTCCTGCCTCCTGGTCCACTCTAGTAATTAATAGTACACACCATACTCTGGACTATTCCATGTGGTTGGTCTTCTCTGCTGCTCTGTAGGTTTCTTGAGAGCACAGACTGTCTTGCCTTCTCCATTGTGGTCAGGGCTGTGATGGATTTGTGGTGGGGATGGCATGGGAGGATCAATCCCTGGGGGTGGGGCAGGGGAAACCCATAGATCTTGGTCTTGTTTCCTGCCATGGAAAGACAAAGAGGAATGTTTTTGGTGGGAATAATCAAGACTTGTTTGAAAACATTCAGTTTGAGAAGACTTTCAGACAATGAAGTGGAGATATCAACTGGGTGTGGTAATTGTCTATAAAATCCTGGTACTCTAAGAGATAAAGACAAGTGAGGCATTTGGAGGTCAGACACCTTAGGATGAAAGTGGATGGAAGTCACTGCAGAGTAAAATGGGACTAAGGTCCAATGGGGCTTGGTTCCAGTAGTCCTGAAGCTGATGATTTGACACTACCCAAGTAGGGCTTGGGGAGACAAAATGGGGGAGGAAATCTATTTTGCTGCTCTTTACCCAGAACCCTCCTGAAAGGTATTATAGGACAAGGTTGTGAATTATGGAGAGGGTTCCTTCAGTGAGAGTCCCGTTCCCTGTGGTCTCTTCCCTCATCTTCTCACAGAGTGAGGGTCTTCAGGTGATCATGTAGACTTTGGCTGTATCACCCACAGTCTGGGGATGGGGCACCCAGTGGACCAATGGACTCATACCAGCGAAATCTGAAACAGAAGTGGGTGTGTCTAGGGAGAAATTGCCTACTGCGGATTGTCAGGCAAAGATTCTAGGGGCAGCGGGAACCTTATGTGGGCCATGAGCCCAGTGGACCCACCCAAGATGGCTTTCTGCTAAAGATTGGGGCCACGCCAGCAGAAAGAGGCTGGAGCTACCCCACAGGTGTGGACACTGGGATGGGGAAGATGTGTGGTGCAGGCACCCAAATCTTCCCAGGAAGATGGGTCTTCAAAGAAGCGAGAAGAGTGCCTGGGAGAGAAGTAGCTGCAAATCTCAGCTCTGGCTGGAGAGGCCAGCCCCAGAGCTGGTGGTGTCACTGTGTGTGCCCCAACTTCTCCCTAGGCACCCTCACAACCCCACCCCAGGCAAGGTGTCAGAAGCAGCAGTTAGAGGTTGGGAGGTACCTTACTTCTTTGGCCACCTACAGGTTTCCACCCCAAGCTACTCCAAAGCAGGAGGAGGTTTTCACAATTATGCTGGGATAGGACATTTTTATACTGCAAATAGAAAAGTGAAGAAGGTTGTAAGTGATTTGAGGATGTTTCTTTGTCTGAAAGTGGACAAACTAGATAAGGGATATGCCCCAGGCTTCATCCAGGTCAGGCAAAGAACAGAAGAGGTGGGTGAGAGGGAGCCCTGGGGCTTTCTACAGTTCAGAGGCTGAGTTACAAAGAAGGTGTGGAACAGGTCAAGAGCACCAGGAGGGCAGAGGACAGCAGATTACCCATTAGTTTGGTGCCATGGAGGCTGTTGGTGATTTTGCAGGGGCAGCTAGTATGAACTGGAGCTGGCATGGAGGCAGCGGAGGAGGACAGGGGAGGTGAGAAGACAGAGGGCACTATCAACGTCACTGTGTTGCCGGTCCATTTTATGGAGGTGCCATGATTTCCTGAACTGGCTGCTATGATAGACATTGATTGTTTCCCATTAGTCTATTGGAAACCTTACTGCAGGCATTGGGGGTGCACAGAAGTCTTCAGGCTCGACTGTGAGCGTATTTAGAAGGTGTGTGTAGAAAGTAGAATGGTGGACCAGAGGGGCTGTGCATTTTCATTTTGTTGGGATTTGATCAGTTTTATCAATCTGCCCCTAAGGAGACTGTGTTGAATTACCTCCTCACTGGTATGGAGTCTTATCAAGCTTTAACATTTGGCTATAAAAATAGGAATTTTAGCGTAGGCTTTAATTTGTGTATTTATTTATTTTGAGTGAAGCTGAGGACCTTTTCATATTTTAAAGAACTATTTGTATTTTCTGTGAACTCTGTGTTCATTATCATTCACCTATTTTCAGCTAGGTTTTTGATATTTTTATTGACATACCAAAACAATTATCTCTATGAAATACTATTTTTTCTTATGTATATAATTCTATTTTTGTGCTAATGAATGTGTCAGTATATTCTTTTGTGGTTTCTGGACTTTGTATCATCCTTTCATTCAAAGACTTAAAAAAGTCCTATATTTTTAATACTTTTACAGTTTCATTACAAATAAGTTAAATTTGTGATCTATCTAGCATTTATTTGTATATAAGGTACAAGATAGGAATGCCACTTAATTTTTCTTGGATCGCTGCCCAGTCACTCAAATGCCCCTCACTGGGTAACTCTTTCCCCCTCCTGCCATGTGTTACCTCATTTATTACTGTAGGGGAAGAAAAGCAGTTTTGCTTTGCCCTCCTATGTTTTCTGGCTTAGACCATGCAAATCAGACAAAAGACATTAACAAGAGAAAAACAATCAGTTGATTAATGCCTGTGCATACAGGCACAGAAACTGAGTGATAAGTAACTAAAAAAGTGTTTAGAATTTAGGCTTATATACCATATTAAACAAAGAGCAGTAAATCTGTACAGAAGTGACAGGACAAAGGAAAGGACTTTGAGTGTCTGGGACAGCGGATTGTGGGAAGATACACGCGTGTGGGAGCTGATAGAAGATGTGGGCCAGAAGCAAGGTTTGTCATGCAGGTTCCTCTGCTGCGACGCTGGGCTGATCAGGGTTGGGCTGTCCAACACTTTTGGTGCCTCTGGGCTGCACTGGAAGAAGAAGAGTTGTCTTGGGCCGCACATTAAATGTATTGCAACATGTAATCACAAAAAAAATCTCATAATGTTTTAAGTAAATTTACGATTTTGTGGTGGGCTGCGCTCACAGCTGTCCTGGGCTGCATTCGGCCTCTGGGCCGCAGATTGGACACCCCTGGTTGAGCTTCCTGGTAGAGGGGGGAGGGACATGTCCTTACAAATTTATGTTCTGCTTTTAGGCAAGTAGGGGAGGACACAGACCTTTTCTTGAATCTGCTTCTTCTCAGTTGCTTAACTCAAAATAATCCTTATGCCAAAGAAGCCTATTTTGGGATGCCGTGTTTTTATCCTCTTCACTACATGTGTCTCTCCTTTTTGTTTGTTCATGAAGTTGATTGCAATTTGCTGTTGTATGTGTTTGTTTGTTGCCTTTCCCCTACTAAATCTAATCTCCTGAGTGAAGGAAATCACCCAAATGTCCTTTTTTAAAATTGAGTCTGTAAAGTGTGTGTGTGTGTGTGTGTGTGTGTGTGTGTGTGTGTGTGTGTGTAGATCAGGTTACCAACCATGAGATGGACAAGTAGGGAGATTCTGCTACATGATTTGGAAGGTTCCAGTTCAAATGTCCTACATTCAATAAAAAAGTTATGAAAGGTGAATGGTACTGGCTCTAATGATGACAGTTTTAGCTGAATAGGGGAAGATGGCAAAATCATGAAAAAATGGGGATCAGCATTTGGACTAACTTTCCGATAACCGTGAGGGTGCCAAATATTTCATTTTCCTATTAACTGAGCTCTGAGGTCATGGTTTGGCTTACGGAAATAGGGTTGCACTGAACAGAATGTTAAGAAGCAATCTCTGTTATTAAAAACAGAGCAAAATTGTTACCTGAGACTCACACTGGGATTAAAAAGAATTACACAAAGCTACATAATTATTGCGAAGTGAACAAACTGAAAAAGTACTGCTCACCAAAATGCAGGGTACTAAACAGTAAGGAGGGACAATCAGAAATGTTACATTTAAAATTAGACTTTGGAGTTAAAGTTATTGATTTCATTCATTTATTAACAGGCATGTCACATTTCTATTTCAAACAAAAATAGATACTGTCAGTCTGATTAAAATGAGAATTATACACACATACTATCATATGAGCATTAGGAACAAATTTTTGCCAATGAGAAGGGAGAGCATTTTTCTGAAAAGCAGTTTGATTTGCAAACCTCTTTGGAGATTCTAAAGGCTGGCTCACAAGGGGGTTGTTAGGACTATCCTGAATCCATGAGCTCTGAGAACTTTCTGAATTTCTTATGTTTGCACATTTTGAGGACAAAAGATTGAGTCTCTTACTCTGCCCTAACATGCTTTCATGCCTCTCTGTGGGAGGATTTGTTTGACAGAACATGTTTATTATTTGCAGTGTATATATACTCCACACACCTATTATTTTTTTTAAAAAAAGATTTCATTTATTTATTTTTAGAGAGAGGGGAAGGGAGGGAGAAAGAGAGGGGGAGAAACATCAATGTGTGGTTGCCACTCACACACCCCCAACCAGGGACCTGGACCAGGTATGTGCCCTGATTAGGAATCAAACTGGTGACCCTTTGGTTTGCAGGCTGGTGCTCAGTCCACTGAACCATACCAGTTAGGGCCACACTTCTATTCTTAATGCTCATTTGTTGTTTCCACCTCCCTGTTCCATGCACATTAGCAGCAAGCCTGCTGCCCAAGTTCTGTGGTGGCCTGACTAGATTAAACCTTGGATGGTGTCTAACCTATATTACATATTAGACATTTAACTTTTTTTTCTGGAAAACTGTTATCCAAGACTCTTATCTTCCATGGCTGTGGATGGAAAAAGGAAATCTGATGTGTATTATGTGTATTTAAGAAATGACATATGTGCTCTGGCTTGCGTGGTTCAGTGGATTGAGTGCTGGCCTGTAAACCAAAGGGTTGCTGGTTCGATTCCCAGACAGGGCACATGCCTATGTTGCGGGCCAGGTCCCCAGTAGAGGGAGCACCAGAGGCAACCACAGATTGATGTTTCTCTCCCTCTGTTTCTCCCTCCTGTCCCCTTTCTCTAAAAATAAATAAAATCTTTAAAAAATATATTAAATATGGTAGGCTTTCTACCATAAAATGTTTTTCTTGCCTGCTGGGACCATCAGAGAATTAGCTGCTTTGTTTAGGTAAATATGTCACTTAATATACCAAGTATAGTACAGAGATACATCAAACTTAAAAAAAAATTAAACATAAAATATGGATACTGGAGTTTATGTAGTTGTTTAAGAGAGACAACTTGACCTTCTTCAATAAGGAATTTACTTTTAGGAAGTACTTTAGATGATCACTTTGATAGAACCTCAGTAAGAAGATTATAAAATAAATGACTAAGCACAAACTTTTATTCTGAGTCATGCTGATTCATAGTCTACAGTTTTCATGGTACCTGAACTTTTAGAATAGTGTATCTTTCCCCACTCCCTACAATGAATTAAATGGTAAATGTGAAGCTTATCTTTATGGTCTCTTACCTTATTTGACAAGGTCAGATTTCTCTTAAAAGCAATGTATTGTGATGGTAATTATTTTTTTCTAGATGATAGAAAATAATTTCAAGAAGGATGCAGCTGAGAAAGCTTGTGGAATGTTCCTGAGGACCCATTATGTTCTTTACCACTCAATGTGTCCCCAAACTACTGCTTGCTTATTTTTTCTATGTTCTTTTACTGTTTTGTCCTTACCCATGTGAGAATTGAGAGGTTCACTTGGCCTCTTTCTGGGCTGCTGACTTTGGAGCCACCTTTGGTAGATCTCTCATCATTTATCACTGAGGCTGAGTCACAAAGTTGAGTTCTGTTTGTTCTCAAGTGACTATTCTGGCCATATCCTCCTCACTGTAGGCCCCAGTCTTCAGCATGTGTACCTTTCCTCTGTGCTTCTGTGTTCTACTGTCCTGTGCAGACCTGGGGTCAGACCCTCTGCAGCCTGTCCTCCTGCAAGGCCCCTCAATACCTCAGACATGCATTGCCTTCTTCAGAACTGTGATCGGCACACCGTAGTGCTCAATAAATGCCTGCTCCATGGGGCTGACCCACGTAGCACATCAGATCTGGCTCATTTGTATACTCCCTGAGTTCCTCTCTTTTAAAACCATTTTGACTTTATGATATTTACCAGCTATAGAAACTGGCATTAAACAAAAGCCTTTGAGGACAAAAATTTTTCTGAAATAAAGGGTTTACTGATCTCTTTTCTAGCCATAAAATGGATCAGGTCCTGGGGCATGCAGTCTGAGCCACCAGCAGCAGAGTGAATGATGAGCATGTCTGTTATCCTGGGATTCATGGGCTCTTTTATACAATGAATGTGGAGAGAAAGATGGAAGATATTTTGAAAGAATTTACACTGACTACAGATAAAGGGGATGGAAAAAGGTGAAGTGGGGGTCGTTCTGGGACAGGTGCGGAGAACTTCTCTATTGGTTGTGGGCAATAGTTGTAAAGTTCCAGCACAATCAGGATGTGGTGGAGTCTGGTGGTTGGCTGTTCTTTCTAGATAAGAGCTGAAATAGACACCAAGGTTGATACACAGTTTCAAAACACATTCAGGAACATGAGCAGTCTTCTGTTGGGTTTGGCTCTAGGCTGTTGACTGATTAACCCCTTACTTCTTTATCCCACCCTAGGGCCTGTTGCAATTTAATTTAGCACATCTCAGAATTTTTTTCTTGTCACTGGGAATAACACTCAAAGGACCACATTTTTTAAAATTACATTCTGATTCAGTTCAGAAAGCTCTTGGTCAATAGCAGGACTTGATTAAAAGTAGCCATCACCAAGAACAGAACATGCAGAGTACATTTCAGGGTACTGATTCTCTAAAATGGAATCTTAACCAAACATAAAAACAAAACAAAAGCTAAAGCAATGTGTGGCATTGATACACACATAGTGCACATGAGTATACAACTACCACAGAAAGAACTAGGGTACTACCAGTCAGAGGTCAAGATGACCTGTTTGTGTTCTGCTTGGAGGAGAAATTGGGTGACTCCCTAACAGGCAGGTCTATTTTCTTTGCTGGAATATACAGCAATCATTGCCCTCTGGGCACACGCACCTGTAGGATCTTTGGGTTATTTAATCCCAACAGACATGATAAAATGAATCTCTCTTCTTGTCCTCTTAAGGGAAGCCATCAGCCGTGTTTGTGAAGCTGTTCCTGGCACCAAGGGAGCCTTCAGGAAGAGAAAGGTAGTGTCCTCACGCTCTGCGTCTGTGTCTTCTCTGCTTCTTCCCTATCCTGTCACCATTCAGCATCTTTAATTACATGCAGTTTTTCAGTTTCTCTTTTAATGGCCTATCTCTTGTCACTTTTTTAAATCCAGGGAGAACAAAAAGCCATCCTTTAGTTTAAAGGGGGTAACTCGAAGTGGCTCTTGTCACTTTTAAAAACAGAAAGAGCTTAGATTCTCTCTCTCTGCCACGTGGTTGACCAAGACAGTTAGCTGTTGCTGCCAACCCAAATTGGACACCCTGCTTACTCACTGTAGGCTTAAATGTAGAGACAATGATAACAGACTGGGAAAACAGGGCCAGACAGTCTTCTACGCCTTGGGAATCATTAATTTACTTCATTAGAACAACTCTCTGTGGCAGACACCCTTGGAGGTGTGCTGGTAAAAGTTTCACAATGGTTTTTCAGGGATGGGGGACTGAGAGGCACTAAATTTATAGTGTTTGTCAGTTTCTGTGTGTAAATACTTCCACCATGGATAATTCCAGGCTCTAACATGACATCTCTAAGTTGGAGTTGGGAAGAGATGTGCAGATACCATTATATGGTATCTCCACCACACATGTAACACAGGTACAATGGACATAAACAAACTGAACTGCATAGGTAATTGTTAATGTAGCAAAAATTAGGAAGTGATGAGTTCTGAGTAATTATTTAAAAATATATGGTTTATTTAATTGTAAGTTTATATAAATTAATTTTTAATAGCAGCTGTTTTTAATGGCCAGCTCATAAAATTCCTAAACATTTAATAATTGTCTCTTATTAGCTAGCACAAGCAGCTCTAGAATGCCACTGGGTATCCCCATTATACAGAGATAAAAACTCTGGCACAGAGAGGAGAGCACATGGTGCAAGTAGGTGGTAGAGCCAAGCTCCAACCCAGACCTCTTGGCACCAGGGGCTGTGTGTTAAATCCCAGTACTCCACCTTTTAATCTTGAGCTGTTTGGACCAGAAAGAAAAAGAAAAACTGGATTAAGAGGAAGTTCATAAAAACTCTTTCCTTAAATGTCTAGTAAATACATAACTAAATACCCCCTATCAGGACTTTTCTGTTCCTGGACCGAATGTGGGAGAGCGTCCCTCTTAGTATCTCTGAATTTGTCCCAAGGCTGAGGTTTTGGGACAGGCTGTGTGCTTGCTTTCACTGTCCCAGGGCTGTGAGTCATTTCTGTCTTCATAGCTTGGGGATATTTGTGACCCAAAGGGCAAGTGAATTTCAGGCAGAGAACTTTGGGTGAAGGCTCGGATGGGCTGGTCTGAGTTCTCGTCATCACACAGAGCATGTGGGGACCCAAGCATACCTCCAGAATCCTGAATATGGGAACTAGGAGGGTGTCTGAGAACAGAGAAAGGGATCCTCCTCTTTCAGAGCCAGGTGGCAAGTCTTGACCTACCAGCAAGTCTTGGGTTACCCTTTTGGTTCTCTGGTTGCAGGAGGTGGAAACGATGCTGACTTCTAGGCTCCACCCCAGGTATACTTGATCAGGGCCCAGGAAGCTCTGTCTTTGAATAACTCTGGCAGGGGACTCATAAACTGCATATCTGATTGAGAACTGGGGTTGATTGGCATATCAAAGGGGTGTGTTTTAATCCAAACAGGGAGGTTGGAGGGTTAGCAATGGACTGAGACAAGGGTTGGCAGTACCCGTGCAGGGACCCAGGGAGGGGTTGCCTGGCTGGAGAATGCAGTTTGTTGGTCCCTATGCCAAGCGCATTTCTTATGGGCTGATGGATGTACCAGTTAGAGCTGAGCTGAGTCTATCCATTCTGTGCTGGCTCCAGAGCCACTGTATTCTAATTGGACTATCCATGTGAGCTCTAACCCAGAGAATGTGCCAGCCAAAGCATTCGTGTTCCATTCCTTCAGCAATGAGCGTTCTCATGACTCAAACGGTATTGCTCATAGCTCCTGAGCTGGACCGATTTAGTCTGGCTCTGACTAGTATGACTCTTGGTGGGATGAAGCTATATTCTGAATCTGCAAAGCTGCAGGCCTTGACCTGTGGCCATTTCCCCAGGCTAGCAAGTCATGCCCCAAGATGCATCCCAGCATGAGTTGCCTGGGACACTGACAGCTCTCCCTTTCTCTCATCTCAGTGTGTGCATAATGGGTGGTTTACAATTCCCATATTGCACATTCTAGAATGTTTGTGTTAGTGTCAGTTTCCCCCCTCCCAGCTTATTTGAAGCATAATTTTCATGTGCGTAATGAGGGTGGGAAGGTGGAGGTTTGGGGGTGTAGCCGATAAGAACAACATAGCAGCCCCAACAGTGCGGCCTCCAGTGATTCAAAAGTGAAAATAATGCTGCTTGATTTCACAGCCTCCAAGCAAAATGCTGTCCAGCATCTTTGGCAAGAGCAACCTCCAATTTGCGGGAATGAACATCTCCCTAACCATATCCACCGCCAGTCTGAACCTGCGGACACCGGACTCAAAACAGGTCTGTAGGCTATCAGAGCCCCTGCCCCACTCAGGGGCCCCAGAGTGGGTGTTTCATAGGCTTCCCTCTTCCATCCTTCCTAGGGCCATGTGGAACATATTTGTGTAACACCTTTACGAGCCTGTAAAATTTGACTAGCTACTTTGGAGGGTTGCCAACAGGATGATAGATGGAGTTGACTCTCTTTAATTCTTTTATAAATTACCTTTTTTAAGGATAATGTATGAAATCATTGATTTACTTACAATGTTAAAAGTCTCCTCTTAATGTCCTTGCCCCTGTCTTTGTTTTCTCTTATACCATAGTCCATCGGTTCTACAGCACATTTTATTATCTTTGAAATGAATGGCATGTCGTGGTGATTGACAGTATTTTTTTTCTATAGTGGGTCACTATTTTGGAGCTTCTCACGTTTTATAGCTTCATAGGGTTCATATGGTATGGCAGACCCATGGCTTCCCAGCATGGAAGGAGTTTGTTGCTGATACAGGCAGCACAGCAGCAATGTTTATTAAGGCTAATTCTGTTTTTTGGGTTTCTCTGAAGTATCTATCTTAGGTTTCTCTGGCCGTTAGTTCCCTCAGCTAGCATAATGGTTATATGATATCCTTATACGACCTATTTGGTCATTCCCTGGAAGACCTTACTCTCAAGGCTGTCTATTTTGACATGATTCACAGCTTGCCAGGGGGAAAATGCCTCATTCCAGAAACATTTATCAAAAAACCGTTAGAGGCAATTGTTTAATACCGTGGCTCAAGTGTATATGTGAATAGCTGCCTTGGAGACCAACAGGTGAAAATGCTCAAACCGTAAGTGCCTTCACCTGCTCTGCTCAACCTGGGCCTCCATTGCTGGCAGTGTGAGCTAGAAATCAGATGTATCCACACTGTAAAAAGTGGGCAATCCACAGACCTATGGATGAACACTTCCTGACTGACAATTTGTCACCATACTGGATACTGCTTCTCACTCCATTCCTTTGTTCCCACTCAAGTAATGGATGATCCTTTGTCTTTTCTCATTGGCACTTCTAAGGGATGGGTTAACCTGTAATTTAAATGGTGGATTAACTTTAACAGGCTCAGCTTCTCTCTGGAGCTGCCCCAAGGCTGAGCACCTGTGATGGGTGACAGAGGTTGGTCTCCTCAGCTTTGCACTCATATGCCCACACCCATTCTTATTCTATGTGGCTATTGCACCTTTTGTTTCTAGGAATCCTAAAACTCTGGTCCTCAATTCTGTGGCATCTTATCTCCTAAATTCCCTTTTACCTAATTCCCCACCTCAAAATAAAGAGAAGCAAACTCAGAAAAAGCAGAAAGGGTTAGGCTACCTGGTTGGCCTTCTCCATCCTGGGATGAGGCTGGCTAGGTGTGTCCAGTTCTCATTGTCCTGATCTTGGAATAGGTGGTGGGAGTGAGTCCTGGGGGTGCCACCTCAGACATCATGAGCACAGTCTGATGACGGAAGCCAAAGCTCACAGCCCTCAGGCTCTCCTGTCTGGCTGAATTGAGGGCCTGGCTGTGGCAAGCTAACAAGCCAAGTGGACATTCCCCTCCCAATGCAGACAGCAGAAAGGCTGTGCCTAATCCCCTCTGTAGAGGTCTCAAGAAGAAACATCCTCAGAGAAAAGATGTGTGTTTTCAGTTAATTAGCTCTCCTTTTCAACTCTATTAGCCAGAGGAATCACAGGCACACACAGTGACGGTTATGCATCATGTTGACCCAATGTGTTTTCCATTTTCCTCCTAAATCTTAGTGCCTACCTTGATTTCCAAACCCCTGGTTTAGAGTTGCTCTGTAACCAATAGTTAAATAAGCAAAAAAGTAAATAAGCAAAACTTAATTTTAGAAGTCATAGTTTTTCCCCTTTTGGGGACTGCTATGTCCTCATTGCTTTCCCAGGAGCCCTCCACCCCTCACCTAGCAGCAGGACTCCAGAGAGCCGCAAAGGGCAACTGTGAGTTTGATCCATCTGGGCTTGGGCATAGGCTAGAGAGCTGTACTCATTGTTTTCATTCATTTACAGTTGACCTTTGAACAACGCTAGGGCTGGAGGTACTGTCCCTGTGCAGTCAAGAATCTGTGTATAATTTTTGACGCTCCCCCAAACATAACTACTATATGCTCAGGTTTTTCTGGATCCTGAGTAGGTTTACATACCCCCAAAACTGAAGTAGGCATTTAAAATATCTTATTTTATCTTACAATTCATTATAGTTTTGCTTTGGGCTTTACAGTAGCATGGGTAGAAAAGTCCCTTGGATGGTAAGATTACAGCTCTGTAAATTCTGACTGCCCACCAGTGAGGGCCTGAGGGGATTGAGCAAAAATAAACCTGGTTATGTTGGGAGGAGACAAGAGTACTGTTCCCATTCCCAGAAATTTACTTCAATGTCATTACATTGTCTTTAAAAAGATAAAAGTGGTTTGAAAGTCTTATGTAGCTTTTTAAATTTAGGTCAGTTTTTAATTTCCAGCATCTGCCAAATTCCACTATGTCCTGCAGTTTATAATGCTAATGGAAATTTCCCACTTAAAAATGAACTTGGAGTGTTCTCACTAGTTTTTAAATAGATAAATTACAAGAGTGACTGTTGGCACTGATTTTGATCTTGGATGTAGGCTTTCCAATTTATGAGCACATGATGCAAATGCACTGAAGTGGGGGGTGGCCACACTTCCATCCACTCCAGCTATGGAGTGCCCCCATATGTCTTTGGAAACAGACACTACACAGTTAAAATGTTTTGGTGTGTGGGTGAGACATTTTTCTTCTCAAAGAGGCATGGTCATTAAGACCCTCTGTGTTGGGTCATAGCTCTACCCATTTTAGCTGTAGCACTCTGAGCAAGCCACTTGGTCCCCCCGGGCCTCAGGTTCCGTGTCTGCACTGTGAAATGGGATTACAACAGCTCCTATATCACAGGGCTATTGTGGAGCTTAAATGAGCTAATTCTGGCAAAGCTGCTAGATGAGCAGTTGACATGCTGTGAAATTCATTAAAGGTTATCTGTTGTTATTACTTTTATAGTTATTTTTATTGGGTAACAATTTTACCAATTTTTGAGAAACATTGTTGATTCATATTGCCTGTGAACAAACAGCTGGTTTTCCAAAACATGGGAAGGTAATAATGGCACATCTTGTTTCTTGTTTTGGGCCTGGCAGATTATAGCAAATCACCACATGCAGTCCATCTCCTTCGCCTCTGGGGGGGACCCGGTAAGTGCCCTTGGCATTGTTTTCTCTTGATCTTGTTGGGAATTGGTAAGAAGGGGCCCTGCTTCCAAGGTGCGTCTCTTAGGGTATGATCAAGAAAGCTTACTGTAATGCCAACTATTTCCCCCTCCTGATTTCATAAGCTTTTAAATTATTTCATTAGCCAAGAGCTGTCAACAATCCTCAAAGCATTGGCTTTCATAAGAGGTAATGAAAGAGCTTCCCAGCGTTTCCTAGTGTCTCCTGATTTTGTCTGCCCTGCTTTGTTCCTGTTTTTCTGTTGGACCTCCACTAGGGTCTTCTGTTTTTATATTTTACATCTACTCAAATGCTGTGAGTTTACTTAGTCTGTTTTATTCATAAATATTTGAAATTGGGATTCTTCTCCCAAATTTAACACCGTAGTCTTTTAATGGTTTGTTTAGCCAACAGGGAAGGAGGTGCAGAGACAGAAAGAGATAGAACAGAATGAGAATGTTCTGTTCTTGCATCACTTATTTTATGAAGAAGGCACAATAACAAGGGGATTGGCTCCCCATATTTGGTGAGGAGTGTGATGCTGTGATGTCAGAGTTCGTGTTCAGGTCAGGAGAGCACATTCACTGCTGTTCACAGTGGGCAGTCCTGCCCTTTGAAGAAACCCAGGCAGGAATCAGTCACAAGGATGGAGGAGCAGAGGCCACCAGAGAGAAAACATATGCAGCTGTTCCCAGCAGTGAAGGGGAGAAAAGGACCCCCCCAAATGTTATCATGTTATTTTTCATTGGTCTTGGTAAAGTTCTCACCAGTCCAGGGAAACATGTAAAAATTAGGACAACAGAGTGACTTTTTCTTGGAGTTAAATTTGCTCAATTAAAAAAATTGTTCTATATCCTGTGAAGATGTCTTTGTGTTGTTAAATATATTTTATAATGAAAGAATGGTGGCTTATAGTAGTATTTTTCTATAATTGTTCTTTTATATTATTTTGCCAAATTATCAGTAGGCAATGCTTAGATTGCAAATAAAAAATTACTGGTCGAAGGTCACCTAAGTAATCGGTGGACATATTACTTCTTATCCCAAGGCAGGGACCTTGTCTATTTCTAGCCCAGGGAGGAAGTTTTCCCACACCCATGTTTATCTTATAGACTTTTTCTCCCAGGCTTCTTCTACATGTGTAGCCTGATTGTAGAACTGCTGTTGGCACATAAAAAGCCAAATTGAGGGAGCAATTTTCACTGCTGGCTCCAATCTCTGCATTTCCAAAGGGCGGTGCAATCACAGCACAGAGTGTTTTAGCTACAGGAGAGCCAGCACCCCACCCTCCCCTACAGCTGCTGCAGTCCTCAGAGGGGCATCAGCACACGCATTACCACATGCATTATCCCAGCATTGCTGCTGCCCAGAGAGCTTGGCTGCAGGGAGAGGCCTGAGTGTCTCCTGGCCTAAGACCCTTGAGCCAAGGACACTGCCAAGAGAAGAAATTTGTCCACCCTGCAAATAGTTCTTTGCCCTTAAACTTCTGCTTAATAGTCAAAGGATGATCAGACCACCATTTAACTATCTCACTTAATGGACTTTGGCTCTTTTGCATACTTAGGGTTTTGTTTTCAAAGCACTTATGGTAGTTTCTGCTTCTTTTTCCCCTCCCCTCCCCTCCTCATCCCTTCCCTCCCCTCCCCTTCCTTTCATTTTTCTAATCCTTTAATTTCTTATGTTTCATTGTAAAATGAAAGACCTCATGGAGTTGTATATTTGGAAAGTAAAAGTCTTCCATAATCAAACCTATCATAGGTGCATTCTTGAGGATTATACCTAGACGTGCATGTACACCTATTCTGTGCCCACACTGCACCTACACACATCTCTGTACTAATGCTTTTACCTATTTCTGTATCTCCTGTAATTAACTTGCAGTGGCTATCTACTTGTTTTCCCAATGTTATGCTTGGAACAATAGTTTCCTAAATTTGGAGGGTGACCCAGTTTGAAAAAATAAAAGGCAGAGACATTGCACACCTGCATTGATAGCTCCTTTCAGGAACTTGCCTGAAGCTTTATCTTCATGATGATATCATGAGTGGAGATGCAGAGATCTAGCAAATGGGAAGCCAAATACATTGTCTTGTGTTAAAATTATTTGACTCTCCAGGATGCACACAGGTCAGTGAACTATTTTCAGTTTTCCCTATCACCTCCTCATTTAAAAGCAGAAGCATTCAGAGATCCTTAAAAAAATCACAACATTTTATATTCATTCTGATTTTTTCTGACATAGAAAATGTCACTGTTAGAAGCCTGGTTACTTTCCACTTCCACTGTAAGCAATCTAAGTGCATATCACATTGTCCATGACTTCCCATAATGACTTGGTTTGTAATTATTATAGCTGGTGGGTGTTTTAAATAAAACCAACAATTCTAGGTTTTATTCATTGTTCTTCTGCTAAGTGTATATCTACTAATCTACTAATTGCTCTGTGCCTCAGTTTACCACGTAAGAAAGTAGTATCTTGAAATGTCAAATAAGATGGATTGGGAAACGATGTTAATCTCTCCAAGAAAAAATGGGCACGCATTAATTATAATCTACTATTATTTTCAGTGTTAAAAGACTACCAAAAGAATGCCAGAATAATGCTCAGGCTCAGTAAGTCTTGGAAAGTGAGAACAGACAAGTAAATACAGGATGAGCACTTGGTAGCCCCATCTTTGGAACTTCATTTGCTCATTGTGTGATGTCAAGAACAATTTTTTTTTTGAACAGCAATACCTTCCCACAGTGTGACAAAAAAAATTAACATTGGCATCAGAAGAGCTAAGTTCTGGTTTGACCACTCACCATCAGAGTGACAAGAACACATTGCATCTTCTGAGCAGAGTCTCTCAGATTGGAATAAAAATTTGAAAAGAAGAATTTTCTTTTGTATCCCATGTGTTGGCTCAAATTAATTATGTTACCCAAATATGTGCAAAAATATAGACACCTATGTTATACTTCTTATTGAACTGTAAATCCCAAACTCAGAAGTTTATCAATAAACACAGTAAAGCCAATAGTGTTGAAGGTAACATTAACTTATTCTGATGGATAGTTTTGCTGAAATGAAATCTCTGCTCTCAGTGTGACCCTAGAACTGGCCACTATGGTGCATTCAGAATCTTTTGAGGTCAGCGTCTTTCATGGGTGCTGGATGACTCATTTCTCCCACTAATTTCTTCTATTCAAGCAAACACTTAGTTGTACATTACTGTGTATAAATGTGACATTAATTTGCTTCAGGCAGGGTCAAGGCATGTAGTCTTTTCTGATAAGATGACACTTATTTTCTGTCTAACTTTTTAAAAATCTGGTACCGATAATGTTGGAAACCCAACTAAAAATCTTGGCACTGAAACTGTGTACAGAACACAATAAGATGGTGGTCATTCAGATGATCCCAAATATTCTTGTATTAATTTTTAAGATTATCGTGGAAATGAAAATACAAAATAAAAGGAAATTCAGGTGACATTTCAAACACTGGGGAATACATCTGCCCAACCCTAGATTCCATGGATCTCAGTTTGAGAAACACTAACACTGCCTAAGAAAACTTTTGGCATTAACATCTCCTGAATCCAGGATGAGGGTCTCCGATCACAAGCTACAGTTCTTACTTTTGCCAATAGCTTCAGAGTCTTACCAGATCTTCCTTGATGGAAATGACTGGAAGCCAAGGTGGATGAGTTTGACTGTCTTCTATTACCTTTTCCAGGTCATTTTCTGAATATACTAATGGACAGTGGCTGAGTGGGAAGGGCAAACAGATGAGCTGGGCTGCACACTGGAGAGTGACCCTGGTGTAGTGGGCCGTTATGTGAAGATTGCTGGAGGAGTTCTCCTTCTCCTGCTCAGTCTGACGGTGTCATTGGGACCTCTAGGGGCACTGATGTACAGAAAGTGCCTTCACCCCCTATTGCCCAGCAGTATGTGGTCAATGACCATTGTACACCTACCCACACACTCTTACCCATCTCCCCTCTCTCATTGGAGAGTATTCTGGGAGTGCTGTAGAGAGAGAAGGCATTGTCTGCCCATAGGACCTAACAATGAAGAACTCTTGACAGATAATCTTTTTGGTGCTGAAAACATGGGAGCTAATTGATAACCTTGCAGCCCTTTGAAGAAATAACATTCAGAAACTATCTGCAATGATAGGATAGATCTTTTCCAGTTGCCCACCACCCCCCTTGAGACTTTTTTGAATGTTGAAAACATTGACTTTGCAGAGAAGTCTTTTTTGCTTTCTTGAATCAAGAGAATTTTCAGTTCCTTTAACTGTCTAGAAACAAATCCATGTGGTTCCCTTGGCCTGCTTCTGAGGCTGTGGTGTCCTCTGTGCCCTGATTAGATGAGGAGGCAGGCAAGAAGGCTCACGTTTAATGTTCAGGGATAAGACTTCTAAATTGAGCCCATATTTCTGAAACATCTTAAAAGTTTTAAAATCACTACTTATATCCAAGAAGAAAGGAACCATTGCATCTCATCCACCCATGAGGGAGTGTTTGCAGCTCATCTTTGAACATCCGCTGCTCACTTTTTTCTAGACCAGTGGTTTTCAAAGTGGCTCTGCAGACCATCAGCAGCAGCATCACCTGGGAACTTGTCAAAAGTTGACATTTTGTGGCCTCACCCCAGACCCATAGAATAGGAAGTGGGACTTAGTTTGTATTTAAAGCTCTGTGGGGGATTCTGATGCCAACTCAGGTTTGAGGACCACTGTCAGTTCCAGAACTAACAGAAGTGGTTCTTAGCCTTGGTTCACACTGGAATCATCAGAGAGCTTTCAAACATCCCTGACCCCCAGGTCTCACATCCATTAAATCAGATAACCTAGGGAGTGGGACTCAGTGTTTTTAAAGCTCCCCAGTGACCCAACTTGCTGAGAACCGGTGCCCTTCACATTCTTGCTGCTCAAAGTGTGGGCTGGGGAAGCAGCAGCACTGCTGTGTGCAAGTTGGCTGTGGATGAAGAGCTCAGGGCTCAGCTCCAGCAAACCTTCACCTGCCCCACCCCAGTCAGAATCTGCATTTCACAAGATCCCTGGTGATTTCTGCCCTCAGTATAGTTTGAGAAATGTTGCCTCACAGGCCTGTTATTGGGCAGAATTTCATTCCTGAGCTAGTTTGTGCACTGTGCGTCTCTCACTTGTGATTAGTGACGTGAACATCTCATTTTTTTTTTTTTTCAGGACACAACAGATTATGTTGCATATGTAGCTAAGGACCCTGTTAATCGCAGAGGTAAGCAATGCTTGACCCTTGTAATTTCTTACTCGAATACAGTCAGGCTTGACACTGGATGTTAATATAGATGTCTCTCTCAGCTCAGCACCTTTCACCAAAATGAGCCATGTCTCATTGTTCATCATCACTAAGGTTTGCCAGCAGTTAAGTGTGACAGCACACCTGGCTGGGTCTGTGAGTGCCAAATGCATGCCGGTATCCAGCCAGCTACTGCTTGGAGCACCTGCTCTGCTCAGTGCAACTCCCACTCATACTCTGAAAGTGGCTCTGTTACACACATAAAACTACAAATCATCTGGCCTGTTGATGGGCTACAGCTCCTGTATGCCCACTGCTAAGTCTCCCTGAGAAGCCTCACCCTGCCCTGCACAGCCCTGATGGCCAGTGTTCAAGCTTAGGTGTTGTCTCCTTGTACCCCTTAAAGCCACACAAACTGGGTGGGGGGGTTGAGGTATTCGAGTAGTTTCCATCCTCATGGACCCTTTACTCCTAGACTCTCCCTGCATACCACCACCCCATTTCTTAAATAACTTACAAAACCAAAGTCCCATTCACTAGATGCTAACAAGCCTGGGTGGGTGGCCTAAGGGTATGCTGCTCTTGAACACCAGGTAGTCAGTGGCACAACACACAACTGCAGTTCAGAACTTATTGACTAATATCACCAGCAGGGTTTCAAACAATACAAAACAACACTCCCATCTACTACCTACCTGTTCTTCTACTCTTCCCACGTTTCACCCCAGGTACCAACTGTTAGGTTTTTCTAGTTTGAAGAACTTTTTAAATTTATATATTTACATATATGTTTTCTTCTTTTTAAATTTCAATACAAATGAGATCTTAGCACTATATTTTGTCCCCCTCTCACCTCCACGTTGGGCATTTTTGACAGCCTAGAGAGATCAGGTTACTTGATCCATGATGTGGCTTTACCCAGATCTGGCCCGCAGGGCCACAGAGCCTCTGGGGCCCCTTATGTTCTACCCCACAATATTATGTGCCCCCCCCAAGAGGCATTTGTAGAGAAACAGTGTTAGATGATTGATGCATCAATGGAACTTGCAAATCACTGTGTATACTGGCTGTAAAAATTTGCATTCCCATATAAGTGTGTGAAGGTGATTTTCCAGCAGAACCTTTTCTAGCCATGGTTTGTAAGCCATGCTTTGGTGGGGATGCCTTTTCTTCCTTGGGGATGAAGATAAGATCTTACAAAGAATATTAGTGTTATTCTCCTCCAGGTGTGCTGGAGCTCCCCTCTAAGGGGGTCTGTCATTGAGGGTCTGGGGGGTGGGGCACTTCATAGATGAGGTGTTCTAATGCAGATAATGTACTATAATTGTCACATCATCACTCCTAAACCAGAGGTGGGATAATCACAAAATTTTTAGAGTGGATGGGAAGGGGACATGGTGGTCTTGATGAGTTGAGGGCTGTCCCTAACACCCCTGCTAACACACTCCAGTCCACCACTTCTTGAACATGAAACAACTTTTATGTAATATCTGCAGATAACTAGTACTTCTCTTGGGTGAGAAGGCAGGCTATGATGGTTCAACACAAACTCGTTCTTCCAGTTAGAGCCTCTGTTATTAGTTTGCTGGGGCTATTGTACAAACACCACAAACTAGGTGCCTTAAAACAACAGGAATCATTGTCTCATTGTTCTGGAGGCCAGATATCTGAGGTCAGGTTGGCAGCAGGGCCACACTCACTCTAAAGCCTATAAAGGAGAATCCTTCCTGCTTCTTCCAGCTTCTGATTATGTGCATCCTGGGCTTATGGGTGCATCATTGCAATCTTGTACTTTGCATGGCTTTGTGCTCTGAATGTCCCTCTGTTTTCATTGAGACATTATATAAAGACACCAGTTACTCTGGATTAGACCCTCCAAATCAACCTGACTTGACCTTTACTAGTTATGTCTATGACCCTATTTTCAAATTTGTTCACATTCTGATGTAAGGCTGCAACCTATTTTTCATTGGGGACACAATTTAACCCATTAAGAGAGGCCAACTCCTTCAATCATCCCAAGATCCCACCAAGTTAGGATAGGGGGTAGGTGGAAGTCTGTGCTTCTCCAGGCACAGAATTCTCCCAGTTTCAGCCGAAGGTTAATAGTTGTTGTTGAAGTTCTTTCTCTATTTTTGTTTGTTCCAAATTAACTTCAAGCAATCCTAGATATTTTTTTGACGTCTTTAATGGCTCCTAGGTCAGTGGTTCTCAACATGAACTATACCAGGGGTCCCCAGCCTTTGGGCTTATTACCAGTACTGGTCCAGGCCTGATAGGAACCTGGCTGCACAGCAGGTGGTGAACTTGGACATAATGTGCTTAATCATCCTAAAACTATCCCTCCCTCCACCTCTCCCTGGTCCGTAGAAAAATTGCCTTCCATGAAACTGGTCCCCGGTGCCAAAAAGTTTAGGGATTGCTGAACTACACTTCAGTTAGGGAAGCTTTTAAAAATCTCAGTGCTCAGTCCTCAGAGAGTATGGCCCAGGCACACATAATTTTTAAATGCTCTGCAGGTGATCTCCACTTACAGCCACAGCTGGGAAATAAGGATCCAAGCCTGAAGGAGTTCAGTCCAGTATAGTCTGACTTAGAGCCATGGAAATGTACAGGCTGCTTTCTTGCTTTGAGCCATGACCAGGAGTACTTCCACCCACAGTGCCTTTTCAAACTCATGGAAATCAGAATCCACTGCACATACCCGGTGATTGCCACAGTGGTCTCCCTTTGGCATATGTTGCTACTGTAAGACAAATGCTGATGTTGGCAACTGGTACTGGTGCTCTGGGGGTGCCACCAGCACAGGGACCCTTTGAGACTTTTTGGGTGATGTACACTCCTGCCTTCTAATTATCCATTGCCTGCAACAAACTACTCAAAGTTTAGTGGTTTCTGATATGATTAAGTGTCAGGAATCCAGGCAGAGCTCAGTTGGCCAATTTTTGGTTCCATGTGCCACCAATGGGGGTCACTGGGTGGCTTTTGGCTGCCCTGGTCTAGAGGGCCCATGTTTACTTCACTGTCACACCTCACACCTTGGTAAGGCTGACTGGAAGGCCGAGCCATCAGGGTCCTTCTCCCTTTCCTAGGAATCAAGGGCCCACTCTTTCAGGGCATTAAATCCTCTCACATGGTACTTCTGGGCTCCATGATACCAAGTGGCAGGTTCCAGCACTCTGAAAGGCCAAGGACAGCTTCACTTCTATCATAGTGTACTGTCAAAGCAGTGGCAGCCTGCTCAGATTCAAGGGAGGGGAACCAGACCCACCCTCCAATGAGAATTTGCAGCCTTTCCTGATGCACCATAGCTCTGTTCCCCCGACACAGGCAGTGTATGTAGGGAGGGGAGTCATGGTTCCAGCCATGAACCTTCTCTCAGAGAATGGTTTGCATCACCTCATATGTGTCCACCCCACAATTATCCCCTTCCAGTAAGGAGCTGGTGGATGGGCTTCCCCCAGCTGCTTCTGTTCTTCTTTCTCCCCTGGCCATGGAAGTGAGTTTAATTAAGAATGACCTCTGCCATTCAGAAGTTAGATTAGCAAGAAAGTCTGGGAATAAATGATCTTCTTTGGGCTCTTAAATATCTAACATCTCATGCAGTTGTGCTTGGGTATTTCCTTGGCTGCAGGCACAGCTCCTCAGGATGGGCAGGTGTCAAGACACATCTGGGTCCCAGAAAGTCTTCTGTCAAAATTCTAAAGATTTGGGTGAAATTTTCTCCCTGTTATCATTTGTCTTTTCCATAATGACTCCTGCCTATACATTTTTTCCTGTTTATAAGTATTTACAGTGAGAATATATATTTATCTATTTGGTATAGGAATCCATAATGTATATAGTTAATCTGGTGGGAGGGCAAAAGATCTCTGACCCAAGTCATTAAGTTGTATGGAAACTTCCAACAACATTTTGAGAAGAAAAGAGACACAAATGAGTGAACTTTCATGAGGTTGGCACATTATAGTCAAAGGGCAGGGCCAATAGACCTGGCAGGCAATTATTGATATATGAAAGATAAAACTCTCAACAAATCAGGATTTGCTGGATCCTAACATATCATTTCTTTTACATTGGAACTTTCATTTACTACCCAATGACCCTCATTCCCTGTATATTATGTATATAAAAGAACAGCTCAGATTGCACTGTTTGAGTCACAATAGCAGCTAAGAAAAAATCGTGCTCTATTTAAACATATAGCTGCCACAAGAGGCATGAACATTATATAATTGCAATAACATCCTTCTTCAGGCACCCTGTGGAACAACCTGATTTGGCTGTGGGAAGTTGTATCCTATACATAGTTGGTGCTGACCTAATGGGAAAGAAGCCTGTGTGTTCAGCCTGAATAGCTTCTAAAACATTCTGCTGCTCTTCCTCCAAGATTTCTCCAGTAATGGGAAACTTGGGAAAGAGCCTTGAGCAGGAATCCTGCACGAGGGAATGATGCATCTTGTGGTCACACTTGCCTACTCCAGGCTTTGCTAATAGCACAGGGTTTTTGCAACAACAACAACAAAAAACTTAGTGCTGCTCTGGCGTTGGACAGTTGTATGCCCCAGCAGGTGACTCCAGAAAAAGCCTTAAATAGTATGTGATGCAGACACTGGCCCGCAGTGTCCACATCATTATGGATGAAATGAGACATTTATACGGACTACCGAGTCCGGTGGAGGAAAAGGGACAGCATGACTTTTCTCTCAAGGGGAGCAAAAGCTATGGCCCTGCCTTTATTGGATTTCTCAGCACATTACATGATGGTCCTCATTTACTCTGCACAGGTTTGCTTTAGGTGGTTACCTTTTACAGACAACAAAGGAGATGATACTGGTAATCACATCACAGAAGAAGGATATTTGCAAATGAAAAAGGGAAAAGTGGTCAAACC